>JAODGC010018651.1:107104-117588 GCA_027574925.1 Ecitoglossa quadriceps | reverse complement strand
CTAACCTAACCTAACCTAACCTAACCTAACCTAACCTAACCTAACCTAACTTAACCTAACCTAACCTAACCTAACCTTACCTAATAGCTAACCTGTTACAGCATTGACTTAATAAACAATGCGATAGTAAAAATTAAATAACTTTGCACCTGCCACGGCTCGTTATTGTCTAATTGCACGAAAAGGTAATAGACAAGCATTGCGTATTCAAGCATATTTAGTATACATGTTGTGGCTGTAACTACAATGGGACAACAGTCGGCATCAAGGACGAGATTACTCATCCAGTACACTACATTGCCGCAATCACACCAACTAATCACGCGATTAATGGGCAATGCCAATTGCTACAACTGCGCTAATGCAGCAGGATTAACTAATGTAATTAATGATGGGAGAACTGTGCGTTGCCAGAATGTAGGCAACATGTAACACACCCCAAGTGGCGATGACTGCTTATTATGAATAGCATTGTAATGTGGAATTGCTGCGAGGGTAAGGTGTTAATTGCATTAGGAACAACAACGCTTCCTGCTTTAATTGCAGTTAGTGTTGAATTTGTATTTGGCAAACTCTGATGGTTTGTATTTATGTGCAACTTTGAACACATGAGCGCCCTCAACGAGTCCCACATAGCTAACAATATCCAACAATAAATATTGATCTGCAGTAATACCGAAGCCTTCCAGAAATTGGTTTGCACTTAACCTACATCGTCAAAATTCCAAGGAAACTATTTGACCATCGTAGAGATATCGTACTAGGTTTCAAGGAGCTTTCACTCCCTACCAAACGTTGTTTTGGTTCAATGCCTTGATAAGTCAGAACGGAAAATCTCAAAATTCCTCAATGAAGATACCTAAACATATTTACAACTTGTGCATCTCATTCTTCAACTAAAAAATAACTGACCACCCTCTTAGCACTGAATACCGACGCAAACTTTTGAAATATTAACAAGATGGGAAATAGTAAGTTGTGCTCAGGTCTTTGATGGTCACTTTCCATGTAGGCAACTTATATTACAACTAGTAGTTTGAACCAAAATCGTACTCTAGTTAAAATGTCCTTCCTTAGCTATGTTTCTTTGGTAGAGTATGCAACTAACTGTGCATCCCTGTAAATTAGTTAACTAGGTTTTAATAAAAATTCTAATATATAAACAATCTTCCTGGGATTTTAACTATGTTGTCATCTTTTTGCAGACATGTATGATAACGCTAGTTCCTTTGTTATTTAAACTACCAGTTTAGATATGCAACACACATGACATCCACGATTAGTGTTACTAGTAGTAACAGTTCTTGTTAACTCCCACACTTGTTAACATCTTCGCTGCGAAAAGTTCCCATCATTACTTACCGTACTCGTAAGTTGCTAAAGCCGTTTAAATCTTTCCTAGCTGGTGGGCTAAGACATTCCCAGCCAAAGTATGTTGGAGCAGTAGGGGCATTCGTGGGGCAAGATGTGAACTTTGAAAGTTCTCCGAAGTGCTGTTATGCTTTCTATTGCAACACCTTGCTGGGGCTACCAAGCATGCATGTCATTTTCGCACTTAACTCAATTGATCACTTGTCGTAGCTGAGGAACGGGTTATGACGTATTTACATATTTATGTTATGTGGAAACCCAGTACAGTAAGAAGAGGATGCAACATAGATGAAATGGAAGATGATATCAAGAACGAACAGAAATGAGTGAGCAAGAGGTACCGTTGATATGGAAGAGAATTTAGTACAATTACTTTTGTGATACAGGTTTCAATAATTTATTTAATTTCAAACCATCTCACTTAGAAGAAATTGTTTTATTGAAATTACTGTCAACTATTTTTTACAAGTTGTAAGATATGCAACTATTTATGCTACATTAGTCAAGGTAGGCAACCAAAGTTACACTTAAACTTTAGTGTATTTATTTAAAGCCAAAGTTTTAAATAGAGAAAAACAGAATTGTAACGGAGACACACCATTTTTCCACTTTTTTTAGTATTTACAATTAGGCAACCACCGTGCATTTGGTAGCGAGAACATTGAGGTTGGATTAATGGTCCAAACTTGTCAGCTTAATTAATTAATTAGTTCTAAAAGTTATGCAGTAAAATGCAATCAGCATCATCGTCCAATTATTCAAGTACAGCAAACATTATAAATTGCAATTAAATATTGTATGCCATGCAGAAATGAGAAATGAAGAAGAATACAATCTCCAGAACCACTTTACAATAATTGCTGTCCAATGCAGTTGTTTCCAATGAGTGCGTCCATTTCAGAAACTCAGCTTTTATTTTCCTGCAGGAAAAATATCTTTCTTTACGTTGCTGCGGGAATTGAAGCAGAGAGAAATGGATCAGAAGAGAAATATATGCTTTCAACTAGAGTGGCCCAACTAAAGGTAATGCTCAAAAATTCGTCTAACCAGAAATAAGCAGCACATTTTTTTTAGAAAAAAAATTTGTTAAAACTCAGAACAAAGTAAAGTCCCATAAAGCTACGGCAGTGTAAAATCTAAAGAGGTTAATCAATTTTTATTTTCGTACCACAAATCAAAATTAAAGACAGCGGAAGATGAGGAATGTCAATTGCAGATTCAGTAGATCCAATTTCAATTGGAATGCATTTCAATTTATCAATATCAATTTAAATGTTCTGGTTAATTTAGAAGCAGGTTGCAAATGGTTAAATACAAATCAATTTGGTACCTATATTCCAGGTGTAGGGTTTTGAGGTGTTACTTGTCCTCCCACCACTTACCGCCCGGTAGCTGGGACCATTTTTTTTTTTCTACAAGAGCTCTCTAAGGTTTTAACCACAACACTACCAATGGAGGTGTTGGTAGTATGTATAGTGTTCTAATTACATCCAGTTGAATCAAATCACTAAATAACCAGGGCAGTTCCTTGACTTACATCTTCAGGTAAATAACGTGCGAGTGATTGTGGAAAAGTTGGACATCAATTGAGAGAAAGGTAAAGGATTCAAAAGGAAATCCAGATCAACTAGAAATCATCTCCTTAAACCATGCAGGCAATTTCTGTGCTTTACAAAGACAGTGGGTAGACTAGCATATCGTGAAGAAGAAGAAAGAAAGAAAGAGGTGAAGAGCATGAAACGTGCGGTCGTCGACTTTGTTACTTCCCAACGTAAAGCGCTTCAAGGTTGCTGAAGGAATAAATTCTAACTGTGCCATACCAATCTACCGAGTGTTGTTGGAAAGTGAACGCAAGCGAAAATAAAGCAGGAAGGAATGAAATCAACAATATGGAATTGGGTGTTGTGTACCTAGATTAAATTGCAATTTTATCAACATATTTCATTACTACCGCCTAGTTTTATTACCATGCACGTAATAAGATATAAGTAACTGTTGATAAGTCGCACATGGAATATGATACAACAACGCAAAGTGAAAAAATGTTGTTTATGAAAAGTCTGTTGAAATCTGATTAAAAATATCAAAGAGT
This sequence comes from Ecitoglossa quadriceps, assembly GCA_027574925.1. NCBI lineage: Eukaryota > Metazoa > Arthropoda > Insecta > Coleoptera > Staphylinidae > Ecitoglossa > Ecitoglossa quadriceps. Next base: position 114,125 of record JAODGC010018651.1, on the reverse strand, counting down.
ATGCAACCAAGTAATCAGAGATATTTTATGCTTTGCTAATATGACTAAATGAGCAACACACATCACAATTTTCAAATTAGATTCATAATATTTTGAAACGCTCGTGTTTATTTGCATAGAATTGAAATAGTATTGCTGTCAGAATTTAAAAAAAGATTCATTGGAATCTAGAACATCAACGGAGAGAGGGATTTAATAATTTTTAAAATTCAGTACATAGGCAACTCTTTATACAAAATTTGTTTGCACACCACAACTTGCAGGGAATTAGTTTTGTTGAATTGTCGCAGATATCCTCCGTTGAAAATGCATTTATTTATGCAACTCTATAGTCCTGCGACACCATGCGCATATCCTGACACCTTCCTTACATCCTCAAAGCGCTTCAGGGATTGTTCCACAAACAACCATACGCAAGGCAGTGTACATTCTGTAGGAAATGAATATCAACACGTACATAAATGGGCACAAACCACTGAAATGTAAACAAAATGTACAATGTCATTATCCTCGACAACAAACGAACAAAAACAGGGAAATGTAGGAAAAGCAGCATCCAACATTAAGATGCGATTGGTTAAGATAGTCAAGTTATTCGGCACAACTTGTTACCTCAAAATAATCCTAGAAACCCTCAGTTCTTCAAACCCTTTCCTAGACCCACAACAAGACAGAGTCCTTCTATGCTTCATATATGCAAGAGATTTTTTAACGGTTTGGCACATTCCTAACGTTAAGTCTGCCTGATTTTAATATGCAAGTTTAGTCGAGTTAAATCCAGCATTTGGAAATAATCAACCTGCTAGCGGTTACTTTAGCAGTCCGTTGCTACTCTTGCATGCATTGGTTGGTGTCGTACATAGCCGAGAGTTGTGCACGTTGTCAACTTTCAACAGCGTCTTCTAATAATAGCGAAATTGAAGAGCGATTGTGCATGTAATTATAGCCGCGGCCGACGACGCGTACAGAGGTTGCAAGGTTGCGAGCGCACCTACTTGGCGGGGCACATAGGTAGGTGGGCACACGGCCGCGAAGGCATCATTCGTGGCATCGCCGACGCCGTGGCAACTGGTTTACAGAGTGGTCGGTCGCGCGCGCACGCCAGTGGTCATACCTTTACCGAGAACCACACGTATGCACAGTGATCACACCAAAATACTGCCGCCGAGAGTGCAATTGAAACGGAAATCTGGTGCAGGTGTAGTGACCAGAAGAAGGCTACTCTGGAGGTACCATCAGTTCGTTCCTAGCAGATATACTGCATACGTTGGATAATCTGCATCACAGTTGACTGGAAATTGGGCTTGGAATATATTCAGCCAAGTGTTGCTCAATTGGAAAGATAGTAAATCAGTGTTTGCTACTAGGGTACCATCAACTTTAGGCCGCAGCGTTGTTTACCATGCATGCGTTTGCATTAATCAACCGCGTGTGATTCTGCAGTGTGGTAACAAAAACTGCGGCGTTGCCGCCTGTTGCTCGCTACTCTCCTGCTGGCCTCACCTTTTCACGTCGCAGCCGAGCACGCCAAACTCTCACCGGCTGCGAATGCGTCGGTGATCTGGGTGCGTCCTGCAAATAAGTGACATAAAGTGCATCCTTTACTTCCGGTACTCCTGAATTCCCGCATCCCTCCAAACTCCTCCTCTGATTGAATGGCACACATTTGTTTCCTCTCTGCGCCAGTATCGATTATTTCCCCGTTTCCATAAATAACTTCCCAGTAAGGTAGCAGCTGGTAACTGGAATAGCACAGTGACACGCATTTCCTGCGACCAACATGGAACTGACATGGCCTTAGCGCTCCGTGTTTACTTAGTGTTCATTTCTAATCACGAGTGTACTATACACGGTGGTCGTGGGTGAGGAGATAATACACGTGGTGTTGAATGTAGTCCTGGATTGTTCGTAAAGTGCGGTCTGGGGTGATAATCCAGTAAGGGGCATGGTGGGCATTGCTTGGATGGGATTAATATGACGCGTGGAAATGGCGGAAAACTACAAGCCTTTGTATTCGACGTGCGTGGCGGTATTAGGGTTCGTGTGCTTTGTGATTGGGGCAACAGCAGTGGGCTTGCCGCTGTGGGGATACTTTGACAGTGGATCTGGTAAGTGCCCAATATCCGGAAACACGTTGTACATGCAAAGCACTCTAGTGCAAACTTAGTGCCAATTGAAAGCCACAGGTGGATGTTGGCAAAATGTGGGGCGTGGGGGAAATGATAAAAAATGGTTAAGGGACAAGCTTCTCTGGGCTCCAGAGTAGTTTCAGATCTGACCAAGAGAAAAAATAATGAGGTGGTTTTATAGAAAATAGATGTTTGGAAAATGCCCTCAACTTTTGTGGATAATGAGGTATTCTTCATGGAATTTAAGGTTAGAAAGGAATTCAAATGGGTATAAGACCTTCCCTAAAATCCTACCGGATCAATTTGCACATGGAAAATTTCAATTCTTTAAGGAATCATAATGTTCATTTGGCAGTAAATAATTTTTTTTGCTCCTTGGCAAATCCATTCATACATTTTTGACTTTTTATAAATTTCCTTCTGATCATAACCAATCATATAGTCTATTAATCTTGAAGAAAATTAGAATGCTCAAGCATCCATCCCGGAGATGAGCAAATTCCAAATATCATTGAAGGTTCCTTAGGGAGCAACACAACAGGCTTTATGTAGCATGAAATTGATTTTTTGCTTGAATATCCCAACTGGAATTAAATCACATCTTTCTGCATCCCCCAAGTCCGTCTAATCAACACACTCGTAAATCGTACACGCGTTATCTCACAGCAATTTAATTTGCAACTCGTGTCCACATTTGCAATTCCATAATGCAGCCAGCCGTAAAGCCCTCCGTGACCATTCCTGCCAGCTTTGTTTTGGTTGCGCCGGACCATAACACGCACAATTTTCACCTCTGTTATTCTTATACGAGCCACAGGCCCCGGCTGGGTATGACCACCAATGCCATTGTATTTGCTCGCCATGGTTGACCCACATTTCGGTCAGTTCCATATCGACTTTTTCTTCTTCCTGCCTTTCTCCGCTGGCCCTAATGCGTGTTTGATCGTGTGGCGTGAGCGGTGCATGTAACTGCTGCCCTGCTGGCAAATTTATCAAAATCTTATCCGACGTGTGCTGCGTGAGGAATTGTGCAATTATGCGCGCTGTGGATTATTATTTGTGCTGATGATAAATGGGAAGGAGTTTGGTTATGTCTTGATGCTGCTAGTTGTAGCACTGGGCAATAGGTGATTCTGAAGTGATGTTAAATGTTAAGCAGATGAACTCAATATCATTCTAATCTGGGCTATATGGATCAAGGGTCTTAAACCCAATAGAAAATGAAGCAACTTGGACAATCTTGGTACCTTCATTAGTCCCTTCGATATGTCAATATGAAATTAAGCATATTTGCACTCGGTTTGGTTAGAATTCACGTGTAATAACCTTGCACTGCTCATGCTTTGTGTGTTTATAGAAACCTAACCTAATCTAATTTGGTTCCAATTATGAGCAGCGATAACATTTCACTCCCCACTAAGGTAAAGGGCCAATTACACATTGATGTTTAAAGAACTATTATCTTTAATACTACTCTGGCGTACTCCCACATTTATCCCCAATGTTTCATGCATTTTGTCTATTATGCTGGGCTTCCATTCACCGATCGACCTTTTTTCTATGCCTTTCCAACATACCCATACTACTCCTGGGCGCGGAATGTGCTTATAACCGAAATAACATTATGATGGGTCTTGCGCTAGCCATTGTGGTGGAATGTTCCTTCTAGCAACACCCAGTATGTGCAGATAGATACTGATGACAGTAAAACGGGTAGTTGTAGTTTTTGGAACCATGCGGGTTTGCGTTCTTCCGATAACATGCTGCTAATGTGATGATATGTGGTGTTCGGTGAGCAGAGGACAAAATGGAAAGTGCAAAGAAAATCATCTTAGAGACATCATAGTGGTATTTACTGTGGTAAATTTCAAATATAAAATTGGGTTCCATATATTATCACGTCGTTTATTTGTAAATAATGTTTGAAAAATATAATCATATGAAAACTTACTTGGTTTGTGTTGGTACGATTGTTTAGGTTGGTATTTCTGACAGCAATCGAAGCAAGCCGAGGTGCAATATTCACATGTAGCCGTCAGTGGCGCTAGCGACGCAAGTAAACAACATTGGACGTCTTAGTTTTCTAGTCACTTTCAACAGATAATTTTCGGAAAATTGCTGAAATATCAATTCTAGTATGTTAAAACTTCAAATAAATTCCAATTGTCATCATGTACGATGCAAACCGTTTTGCTTTTACCCACCAAACACGTTCCTATAATTAACGTGCCTTCATTTTCTCTCTGCGGTTTCCATTTGCTTTACCATTTAGCCAGTGCATGAATTGCATTGGCATTCAGGCTTCAAGTGCATTAGAGGAAATAATAATGCAACGACGAAAATGTCGCTTTTGTACGCGCTGAACAAAGTCAGGAGTAGTTGGCAAATTAGCATATCATTAGCATTTCAGTCGTTGCCTCATTATTGCCTCTCTTTGATGCATTTTACCTCATAACAATAATTTATGATTTGTGCTGCTTTTTCGATGGAAAACATTGCATTATGAATATGCATTATATCAGTTGGTATTGCGCTGTTTTTCATTGCATAATTGGTCCTCGAAGTTGTGGAATTGCAAGACTCGAATAGTTTGTTTGTCAACGACGTCGTTTTAATTATCTACTGCTGTAATAACGAACCAGTTTGTTAGCTGCTTGAGTTGTTGATCTAAATTGAACAAGTGGCATTGCAATGCGACTGAGTCATACATTTGTTTTCAATATATTAATCATCTTTACAAATGTATTTGAGGAAAGACATCGTGAAACATTTATTCTAATAACTTCTAAACAATACCTCCCAGAGTAATTTTTTCCAAAGCACACATTTTTTGTAACTAGAAAATCCACGGTTTTTTTTTGACATTGGTAATATCTAGTAATGACGAAGATAGCCGATGTCAAACCAAGCGGCACATGCATCAACTAAAACTTCCACGCGGTAATCGCCTCGGCTGCTATCGACAGCTGTCAACTCAAACTGTAGTACCAACTCAAATCGTATACGTCTATTTTATTTAAGACTTATTTAGAAACAAACAACGTGATAATAAATGACATCTACTTGCATATAAGCCTTTTAAAATAAATATTTGAAATTCTATTTTATTTCTGATTAAATTAGTTAACAGTTTTGTTGTAAAGTATTATAAATATTAATAAGTCTTGGATTAGGAAGTCCTAACCTACAAAATTGATCACTTTCATGGGAGAATTGCAGCGGAAGTCTAGGGAAATGCAACAGACTAAATGGAAAATTTCAACTCCAATTGAAATAAACAGAGTGTAAACTCATCCGCCAAATCTCTTTTCGTCTATATACGTTGTCACGCTGTAGATAACTAGGTCATACCATCTTGCCACATTTTTCTTGCTTTTGCAGCGAAAAATGTCTTCTGTTGTCTAATCTAATCTTCCAGAAGTTGACTATGCTATACGAAAATTCGAAATACTTCACTTGATACTGGTCACATTGTTCATGGCTTCGTTTACAATGGGATACCACTGGATTTAACTTGAGACCATTTGCTTGGTAATTGACGAGTTCCATACTCGTGTTTCGTTAGGTGTTGGTTGGTTAGTTAAAGGTCGAAGTTGTTTCATTGGCATACGAACACAATGTTGTAATTATACTTTCTCTCGTTTGAAACAAAAAGCTATTAACATGAGGTACCTTATGTGGTAGTGCTTTGCGCATGTAAGCTCAGTGTCCTTGAACAACCGGAAATACGCTAGTGGTGGCCCAAACAGGTGTGAACAGGTAAAGTGTGACTTTTGAGTACTCTGGAATATTCCAAAATGGCTTTATTGATGAATTCAATTTGAAGCTTAAAGTTTCCCTGACAGCTATGCTAGGTTATGATTGAAAACTAATTTATTTTCAAACTGAACGAAAAATATTTCCTAACGTTCTCCGAAGGAACATTTTTACTGGAATAAAATTACGTCAGGTCTTAAGTCTTAAAACTTGCTAAAAACTCTGATAAATTTATTCATTAGAAAAGTTCTCTGCCCACGTTATGCAACCCAACACACAGTAACTGCGTAGCACCTTTATTGTATCCTTCCTACTTCGACGCTATAACCAACTCTCCCTTCATCTTATATTCATAATTAACATGATTTCTACTGCCTTATGATAAACTCTTCTTTCATCGCTTCAAAGCTTTGGTATACACAATACTGACTGCAAGCTTACTTATGTCAGTTCATCAGCGTTGGTCAAAAGCTGGCGGAAAAGTTGTGCGCTCGTTGTAGGCGCCGCTAACGAACGATACAATCTGGCGTTAACGAGCTTGTAAACTTTTCCATTCCGCTTAATGCGCGTACAATATCGATCATGGTGCTTGTTCACTAATTTGATCAGCGGCGGCGTATTGACTGCTAATGCAATGGTAAAATAATGAAAATCTCATCAGAGTTGCCAAGAAGAGCAATGGTTTAGTAATCAGACATGGGCGCATCATGACACACTGTATGTTGTTCGTTCGATTGTTACAAACAAAGACATAATGGGATTACGTGGAACGGCCCGAGAGTTGTAATTGATGTATGAAATTTGTAAATGCCGACGGGTTTATTGTTTTCCCATATTTTCAATGAAATGTTCAAAAAGTTATAAGGTAGGCAGCCAACCACACACGTTTTAGTTAGACTATGCACTGATAAGCCAGAATCACGTAGGTCTTAGAACAATTGAAAAAAGCTCTACTGGAATTTAATTTGTTTTTATTTCCACAATTTTTTTTTAATCCCATCAAGATCAATACAAAAAACAGATGGAATTAACTTTTGGACTGCGCGTTTTAAAGGTTATAGTTGAAGCAAAAAAAATGTGTCACCCACTAGTTATGTGGTCGGGAGACTTTAGGTTCAATGGGATCCAACTGTATT
>JAODGC010018651.1:53891-101205 GCA_027574925.1 Ecitoglossa quadriceps | reverse complement strand
GCCGCCGCCGGACTGTTTGCCATGCAGGCGGACGAGCGTGACAATAATGGCTTCCATATTACACGAGGACCCGCGTTCTATATACAGGTTTGTATTATTCTGAGGTCCACAAAGTGTGGCAATTAGCTTTTCTCCGAGGGAGACGATTTCTAAAAATGGCTTGCTTATTGACTTGAGGGTACTATATTTTGATATTTTTTTACTTTTTAGATTATGCTAATCCTGTTGAACGCCATCCTCTTTGTCATGTCGTTGTATGACATGCTCTTCGCACGGAAGGAGGGCGGCGATCCCACGAGGGCCGCCGTCAATGCCGAAGCGACGACTTATGGAAATCCTGGATTTCGGGAGCGGCCGCCAGTGTCTGGTAAGGGAGGAGATTATGCCAAGAATACGCAACGAATGAAGCATAGAAAAAGTTGGCTTGGTTGCCTATATTACTTTAACATCCCAATTATCTTCATTGTTGTTTTTTAGTTTCATTAGATACACGAGATTCTCGAGTTGAGTCAACAAATATTTTGTACAGTTTGCGATTAGTTTCTTTGGTTGCCCATATCGCCAACCTGACAAACAGAGAACTTAACTAGCTTGGTTGCCTACATTCCATTAGAACTTCCTTCTACTAACCTAGCATCGCAGTTTTTAACAATAGGCAATACACTTGACAACGTCAATTCAAACATCACTATCCATCCATACTACATCCGGCTGTTGTCAACCTGCCCTACCTCTCGCAACGCCGGTTAATCGTTTCCGGCATCGACAAGCCGTGAATTTCAGCAACTCAACGTCTCTTGTCTTTGCAGCCAGTGGCATATCAATGACCGATGCGAGCGCAAAAATGTTCGCCTCCAACGGCAGCATGATGTCAATGAACACCACCTCGACGACGGTCGGCTCCAACGGATCGACCCTCTCGTCCGTCACACGCTCGCCGCCACTGCGCTCCAGCCTCAAGAAGCCCAAGCCCAAGGATGGCTTAGGCATCCAGAATCCTGGCTACTCCGGCCATTCGCCGACCTTCTCGCGCAATGGCAGCATGAAGAAGGTGCGGATACAAACGCACAGCACCGAGGTGTAGGCGTACGAAAATCGATGCGATGTGCAACAAGTAGAGCAGATCATGTGTCTGCGAAATTCCGTCCAGTTTAGTATTTTTGCTCTCCGCTACGGCTTACTTGTAACTTTGCGAAAGTCACAGTCATGCGTATTTATTGTGATTCGTTGTACTAGCTCTTTATTGCATATTATTATAAATGATATTTTTGTTGTTCGGTGCCCATTCCAAGAATGTGGACGTTTTAGATTTTATTCTTTCACTCTCGTGCCGGCTTTCGGCCGCAATTATTCAGCGCTTCTGGGAGCGAGTGAAGAACAAAACGCTAATTGCGCCTTGCTAATTAATGTCAGCTGCGCAATTAGTGTTTCTTCAGATGTAGTCTCAAGTCCTGTACATAAATAATGCATGCCTTGTGCAAGCGCGCAGATTAACCTTGGCAGCAGGCAATCTCCAGCAATTGTGATAACAATCGAGATTATCATGCAACTATCAATGTGCCGAAGTTTATACGTTTTACATGAACTACAAGTAGTTATACAGTTGTACATCGACGTAGGCAACTTTGCTAACTGCGTCCGGGTGCAACGCATTTAAATAATTTTAAGCCAAGAAATTGTTTGTATGTTTATTGCAAATAAAATATTATTGAAACATGGCTCGACTCGACATTGTTTTCTTGGCGAATATTAAGGTTTTCACTTTAAAAACTACATGCTTCAACAACATGGCCAATTGGTTGCCTATAGTAGAAACTCCTGCAACACACTGGACATCATTTCTGTGCTTGCAGTGGTATTAAATCATCAAATAAGCATTTAGTTTTGACTTGTATCTGTTGGAAGTATTACCATAGTTATTTATTAATAGGAATTATTCCCTTAATCGATAATAGTGCCGTGGTGTGGGCAACTGTGCGAACTGCATCCGGAAACAGTTTGTCTATTCGTTACGAAGAAAATATTCTCTGGGAGTTTCCGATGGTGATTGATTGCTTTCCGAAGTTTGCATTGACAGAATGGCGTAACATATCGAATGGATTTTTTTGCATAGAGTAATGACAAATGGAAATGCTTCACGCGCGTAAAAAGTTCGCCCACTTCAATTACGCTGCAGCTGAGGGAAGCCGGAGATGGATTTATGCGCATATTACATCCTCGACGAGAGATGAGTGATTTAATTTTCTCATATTTTCACTCGCGTATTTCTCTGCTCGTTTGTTGCGCATGAGAGGCATACGCCCTAGGCTGCCTACGACCAGACTGGGGGCGGTTGTTCTTGTCAAACACAAAGGGATTTGAAGTGGAATTCTGCTTGGAGAAATAAAGAATATCTCGTTTTAATGCTTTATATATTGCAAATGTGTCTTATTGGTTAACGTTATATGTACATTAATTAACATTGTATCCTTGGTCTATTACTTGGATTTGTCAGTGTGTTCCGGATGGTGCACTTGAAATCAATTCCCGTCTCTTATACACCGTTTGTCCGGCACCTCCACCACCACTCACCATCGCTGTGGTGATAGTCGTGGTCTGCAGATTAGCCGCTTCCAGTGTTTCTGCATCCGGTATATGTCGTGTCTGATGTCGCAAGTCCGTGTACCGCCTCTTCGTGTATTTCTTCTTCTCTGAGACACTTGTCGTCGTGGTGGTTGTTTTCGTGTCAGTTGTGGCCTTTGTGATCCGTTCAAAGTCAGCCGTACGCGATCGCAACACCGCATTCCCAATACTAGTGATACTCGGATTAAATCGCTCGCGGCTTGTATGACCACCGCTATCAATGACACATGCCGGTGTACTGGGACTCTTGTGGACATCGACGCTCTTCTTTCTGAAAGGCAAATCCCGTCGGATGTCAGCTGGCTTTCCAGCACGTTGGATCTCCGAAGTCGACGTGTAGGAAACCTTCTGCAACAGCGGCAGTGAGTCCTTTGCCTTGGTCACTTGTCTGCAATACTGGCGAGGGGGCTGCACATCATCCGGGATGTAATTTACGGTAGTATTGTGGCTGTCTGGTGATGTGGGTGGTGTTGATGCCCATGATGGTGGCGAACTGCAAATGCCCGACGCGTCCATACTGCTGCTGACAGACGAAGGTGTTGTATTATGCGGGGGGCTACTTTGCGTAATAGATGACCCAATGGCGGAGTCGTAGCCGATGAGGCTGAGGCTTCCGAGCACTGGTTGCACGTTGGAGGCGATGGACGAGTCGCTGCCACTCATGGAGCGCTGCCGTCGCCGCGGGGGTGCTTGCGGTGAGCGGTTTGGTTTCTCCGCGTCCTCGATAAAGGGAATGTCGTCGTTGTCAATGTTGAGCGTGGTTTGCACGGGGATGGTTAGGCTGGCTGTGATGATTCCACGGCGGTCGACGTCATTGTTGATAATGTCACCCATGCGGATTGTACGTTCGTGAACGTCCAGCGCTGAACTGGTGCTGCTTTCCAAAGAGGAAGAACGAGTTTTGCTGTAGACTTTACTGGACGTGCTGCTGCCGCTGTCGTCATCACGCCGACGTGTGCTGGAGGATTCTCTACGACGACGTAGACTACGTTCCTTGTGCCTGGGAAAGGAAAATTTTTTTTCTGTAAGTGATTGCTGACCAACATTACACCTGTTCCATCAAGCAGCCTATGCGAAGCTAACCTCTCGCATCACCTTTACTAACATCTAACAATGCTTGTACCTTAATCTCATAGCAACATTAGGTCCCCCGGTCGCAGCACTCTCATGCAAAAACTCCTCCCGTGAATAAGTCTTCCTCATCGGCAACATTGCATCCTCAGTGCAGGCATCTGGATTGGTCTGCACTGGCAACCAAACAGAGCCATCTGATATCTCATCCTGCGACCTGCACAAAAGCCCCACACTTGTAAAACAACCATCGCAATTAGCCGCCCGTCACGCGCAGACTGCTTACTCATCACAAGTGTTCTCTCGCTTGTTCATCAACTCCTCCAAGGCGGCCGGATGTGTGTCCATCATGTGCACGTACACCTCGTCCAACAGCTCGGCGCCAACCACGAAAAGCGACGCATTACTGTCGATCATCGTCCTAATCACGTTAATAACATCCAGGCGATCTTCAGGTCGATCGCCCGTATCCTTGCCCTGCCTCAACGAGTGCAGCACATTGGGCGCTATCACTGTCGCCAAGTTGGTTGCGTTCATTTTGTTTCCGACCAGCTCCTCTCCTAGGGTGATCAGAATAAGCGCTAAGACTACTAGTGCTAAGTGTTGCTTGTTACCTAGTGCATTGGTCTGATCACTGGAATACTTGGCGACCTTGACGAGGAAGTTCAACAACGCCGCCAGCGTGTCGCGATTGGCGGCCGGAAGTAATTGAACCAAGTGCTGCAAGGCTTCTAATTGCAGACGCCTATTGCGTATCCCTGCCAGGGGCAATAATTTACAGATTACCACCAAGATCATACCATTAATCATCGACATGCTCACGTTGTGTTTGTACAAATGCATTGTAGAGATCCCGGCAGAGAAGAGGGTCCGGCAGGTCCCTCATGAATTCCTTGAGTAGGGTGGCCACATCGTGTGGACACTGCTCGTTGCTGAGCACCGTCTCCTTGCCGCTGTCGAAGCTTTCCCGCAGCTGCAACAAAACAATGCGTCCAATTTGCTTTGCGCATGGGCATCCAACAATTATACAAACCTCCCGCACGCGTTTTTTTGATGGACTCACTCGGAATAGCCCGAGGGTGTGCAGGCCGTTTGCCTCCAAGTGGCGGATGCATTCGGTAAACATATGCGGCACTTGTCGCTCTTCCTCGGCGGTGGCTGCCTCGATATCGACAGCGGAGCTACAGGACAACTCGTCTAACAATCCAGGCACACTGCCGACCATACGTTGCCGGGATAGACTTTCACAGGAACCCTTCTGCAGCAGAAAGATGTGGCAAAGTATAAGCGTGTTTCTCCCTTTTTTATGTACACATTATGAGCGCCCTCTGTTGGCATCAAAAAAAAAAACAAGCAAAACATGTCCCCAATGACATTGCTGCTGTTTTTAGCAGTCAGAGCGAGGAAGGATTGGGAAGAGAGACTCATTGTTGGTAGCAATCAATTTCCTTCAAGTAGTAATAACAGCACTTTGATGTTTTATGCCGAATTAATGCGGCGTGCGATGGGTGCCAAGTAAGTCATCGTTGACGTCAATGCGATGAGGTAATGGATCTTCGTGACGTTTAATTTTAACACGATGGCACAATTGTTGCGCCATATGTAAACTGCCCCCAATCTAATTGAACCTAAGCAGCAGGCAGCGTGGCGGCATGGACATGTTCAGTGCGTCCGCTTTAAAATTCAGCCAGCAGTTGATTTCGAGAATCTTTCAGCGCGCTTGGCTGAAAAGAATTGCATGATATCTAATCCCGTACTGGCGGCGCCATAGTAGCTGGGGGCATGGCTTCATATCGAAAATATTTACACGTTCAAGTTATTAATGTTTCCTCAATATCGCATCGATGCATGCAGCTTCGCGTTCCGGTGAGTCCGCTTTGAAGTATGCGACGCGGCTTGGCAGACGCACCGCACCGCCCGCTGCCGTCGCCGCCGCCACGTTGCCACCTTGACGCTCACAATTCACGATCCAAAACAGCGCCATTAATTCGACGCAGCATGCAAACAATCGCGGCGCGCGGTTTTCCTTTCCGTCTTATTTTAAGAGGCCTGTCCCGCGATGGACGCTTGTTTATTTATATAGCAATGAGCTGTTTGGCGGCATCAAATATTAATTGCGCTTGCGTCAGCGACTTGCAATGGGTGCTTATACTCACATCCTCGACCCGCATGGTGGCATCGATCAGGCTGCTGAAAGACGCGCGGCTGCCGGCACCGCCGCCATTCGTGTCGCTGGAGTTGTAGCCGGAGGTGTTGAGGCGGCTGACGCGGTCGTTCTCCACGCACTGCGTCAGCGGAATGCCGAAGACTAGCCCAGCTCCTGCCAAGACAATTCACAGAGTGCACAATTAATGAGATTCCCGGGGGCGGCCGCATTGAATGCGAATATTTGCGCACGCATTGTCCCCGCGTGCTCGGGCGCATACTTGGAAAACGCGCCAAACACGCGCGGAATGTTTGCACGGCGTGCGCTTAACGTTTATTATTAGCGTCTTCCCAACTTTCGCTGCAGCGCCATGGAGGCGGCGTTCAAGGCGCCTGCTTACCTGGCCGGGCGCTCGTTTCTCGCACACCTATTTACGCGCATTACGCGATAGTGTTGCACGCAGCCCAAGTTGGCGCACATGATTTATGTTTCGACATTGCTTAATTGCGATCATGTCAATACTTCGACGGGAATTTACGGCAATGCTCCATCTTCAAGCAAACAAACGCATCGAGAATTTATTGCGCCTAAGCCATAAAGACAACTTGCAGATACGTGATGAGATAACTTTCAACCACTGTAACACAAAACATCCACAACGCCATCTATCCTCTCTTGGCGAGAGTACATTTAAAACACTCATAAGCGCCATCTATTATTTTTTTATTCGTAAATTAGGCATAAACTATTCACTAACAACTTTCAATTTAAAACTGAGTTCTCAAAGAGTTTGTTTATGTGGCGCCATCTTTTTCGATATTCTATGCTTCAGTTTCACATCACTAAGCAACTATTAAAAAATACTTATTTCATAAAGTTATTATAAATCCAAAGTGATTGTTTTTATAACTGCAATTTGTTTTGGACCCAGGAGCAATTGGTTCATAATCATGATTTACGCGTGCTTTCCAAAAATCACCGTATCCATGCGCTAAAATTAACCGCCACAAAAAAAAAAAATCAATGCGCGGAAATCAAAAAACGCCGCCATGTGGAGGTAAACAAATATACAGGCGATGAAATTAGCACGCTTACCTTGCTTCTCCTTGTCGTCCTTTCGGCCCGTATCAAAAATGCCCGTCGTGAGCGCCTTGCGCTTGAGCAGGTAAGGTCGGCGCGGCTTTTTCGGCGTCACCGACGCACCAGCAGTCTCTACAAATCAACACATGACATGACGCATCCATCCTGGGAGCCGGCTGAACACTCAGGATGGTCCAGGCGGGTGGTTATTGCGCAGCATGGGCTTGTTAGAGGAGGGCGAGCAAAGCGGATGTGTATGTGGGTGTGTGGTGTATTTACCCGACGGAATCTTTACGGTGACGCCCAAATTGAGCGCTTGCAGCTTTGCCAGCGCCACCTTCTGCAACACCTTGCGCTCAATCTCGCTTAGGTGTTGCAGCGACGTCTCCTGAAGGACAACTTGCCTCCCGCCTACACTGTTCCAACAGCAGGAGCCCTAGCAAGACGGAAATATTATCAAATGAGTTACGGTCTTGTTTTAATAGCTTCTCGTAGCGAATGTTTGTTTACGTAGCTGGCGTTCATTCTGTTTACACAAAACTCCCGAATGCACTTTACTAGCGCACTCGATGATGAGGTGCATGATACAAGCGCGTTGGTTTTTAATCTCATAGATAAATATTCGACGGGATTCCCCGCGCTGCGTGGATTGATTTATCGGGCGGATCATATAAAAATAGATCATGTGTAAACAAAACAAAACTGGACCAGTGAAATCAATTGCAGGGGAGAATTTTGACTTTCATACCTTTGGGGTCCAGGTACATGGTTGTTGGTTAGCAGTAGGCCGACTTTGACTCTTGGACCGCTTGAAGATGGTCTTTGCCATGAGTCGTCCACCTTGATGGACTACACTCGACGATGATTTGGACTTCTGCATTGTCGGACCAGCTCCTGTTGAGGACTTTTCATTATTTCCTTTGTCATGCTTATGAAGGAGAGTGGAGAGAAACGAGTGGGATTTTGTAGGGGAGGTTGGACTAGAGGACAGATGAACCCCAGCATCAATGCTGGACCTTGTACTAGAAGATTCAATCTCGGAATTGGCCACTTCGTCAAATTTCAGATTCCGATAGGATACTATCCATTCGTCGTTAGTCTGGCATCCTTTGTTCAGACCATCATCATCACCTGGCTTGGTAATCTCCCCTTTAGCTTTGATATTTCTTAGGTTCCTATCATAGTTCACCCTTTTGAACCTGTCAACTTTATCTGAATCTGAGCTCTTTTTCCTTGCCATCCTAAGATATCTTTTAATATGGTCACTGACTGATTGTGACACGTCATCTACACTACTCCGACGTCGATGACCAGGTCTTAGCGGATCATAATCCTCTTGGTTCTGTTCAGCCAGTAGCTTCTTGTACTCCTCGTCAAGCTTTGATAGATCAGCCTCACTCAGCGAATAAGTCTGTGTGCCTTCGTCAATGTAAGTTGGGTCTGTACTCTCGCCCTGAATTTCAATGAGCGGCGGCGGCACAGATTTTCTGTAATCGCTTATATCTAATTTGCTCCGAAAGTGACGCAGTGTGGATTGATCCCAAGCTGCGGTTGATTTACTAGTTGGATAATCTCTTCGCCCACGAAATCCTTTCGTTTGTCGCAAATCAAAGTAGAGTTTTTGTAAGGCTTTGCGGTTTGTAAGAAGGTCACTTATTATTCTATCCCTGCTTGGCGATTGGCTAAAATAACGGCTTAGGGTTTCCTGAAGGAATTTCTGTACGTGATTGCCTTCGAAATGGACATGCTCTTGCTTAGGTGTGTAAAATGTGGATGTGCTTGTAGTGGGACCAGGAAATCCAGCTCTTTGTCCACGTTCTGCGGTGGTTTTTACTGGTGCAACCGATGAATCTGAGGGAATGTGCGAAAGTGTCAGATAGCGTTGCAATTTGTCTACTAATTCCTGGTAGTCAAAATCTGATTTGGTTATCTCATCATTGTTGGAGATTTCCAGATACTTTTCAAGCATTGCAATGAGGTCCTGTTCATCTTCATCAGGGGTTTGTGCGGTACTCGGAGGATAGGTCTCCTTGTTCTTCAAAAATGTCCTTGGACTTGATGATGCTAACACCGGAGGTGGGGCATTGAGAAACTCATATTTCATTTTTTGGATATCAAAACGTCCTCCTGATGTTGATGGGTAAAGTGCTAAATCCTTAGGTCTTTCTGGCTTCATCACATCCAATGCCTCATCGGCACTGCTAGCTTTTCGGCAACTCCCACCCGGTGCTATATTCTTTCTCTTCTTCCTAAAGCTTAATGCTCCTGGGTAGGAATTTTTCCGCCATAGTAGGAACCTAGGTTCCCTTTTGCAGACCTGTTGGAAGTATGCCTCTATTTTGGGCAAGTCCTCAGGGCGGTTCTGCGCTCCATCTGGTATCAGTTTCCTCCCCGCGTCCGTCATATACCTCCATGTTTTCCTCGTAAGCAGCCATCTTTCCTTGGGTTTCTTCAGCTTCCGCTTTGTGGATTTGACCACCAATGGGTCCACGACAGGCACATCGCCGGAGCTTTCCGCCGAAGCGCTGCGTGACAATCTACTAAGCCTACGTTTGGTCATTCGTTCAGCCATCACTAATGTGACCAGAGTCACATTAACCGACTCATGTGATGCGCCGATTATTTCATACTATATCGCAGCGCACCTCACCACCTGTCCCGCGGATAGGTCCACCTGGTCGCGTGCCAGCCGCGTGGCGAAGAATGTTCACAGATTATTAGCAACTTTGTGCGTTTTCCTAGCATGCACTTGCGTCCTGTAGCATTCGCTTTGGCATGGTGGTTATAAAAAAAATCAAATATTTTTACTCTTCATCCTCGTTTAAAATAGCACCGCACTAGCGTGCGACGCAACGAACACAAACTCTTGTTTTCTTGGCATAATCTCAGTCATCACAATTATTTCTGCGTAGGCAATATATGCGTCGAACAAAAATACACCATATTCCCGAATGGCAGCAACCCGAACTACTGAGTTTATCACAACGATTAAGAGGACTACTTCACCACAGCGACCTTAAACCCACTTAGCCACGTCAATCACTAGCACTTGTTACTCCTTTGGCTTGGCTGCTGATGGTGGGGGTTGGCAATTGCAGAGGGCTTGCTGCTCTGCGCGCTTGAGGACCATGTCGTACCCACTTTGCGGCCTACTCTACTGCCGTCGGCGGCGGCGTGCTACAGACGGCCCGTGCACACACACACACAGGCGGCGGGCACTTGTCACGAGTGGCCAAAAAGGTCCGCGCGCGGCGGCTGCACGTCCGTGTGGAAGTTCAGCGAGTGAAAAACGCATGCGGCAGGCGGCCACTACGCAACACAAAAATATCTTATTTGGCAAGCGACACGCGACTGCCTAGACTGAATTTAGCAAGTGCCGATGGGACCGGCTCGTGGGCTGTGTTCGTACATTGCTGGGCTGCGTGGTATTCACCTGTGGGATCGGAAGTCACCTGGTGCCTGGGTTCAGTAGGAAAGTGGGTAAGAAACTGGGGGAAATTATTACGAGTGGAGGAGAGATTTATTTGGGTACACTTGAGGCAAAGATGGGGTGATATTGCTACAGTTGGATACTTTGTTTTCACCTGCTTTGGATATTAATGCATGAACCTTATCCACGGACAGAAATGCTTACTTGGGTAAGCATTAATTTTGAAATACAAATTCAAATATGACAGCTGTCAATTGACAGAAGTAAAGCTGCGTTAACACAATTGAACTCCCTCACCTAATTTTTTTATAACAAGAATTAAGACGAAATTAGCAACAACTTTCTGTTGCTAACAAAATATTTCAATTGCTATTTCAAATAACCCTACTTTCTTTGTCGTTGATTCCCACACTGATTGTGATACATCAATTAAAATAAAGCCAATCATTTCCGGTTCTGATTATATCTTCCATGTCAATACTCATTCTCAAAGTGGCAAAGGACAAACCAATGGTCTCTTGTTAACTGCTAAGGTATTTGCTAACTCGCTAATCTCCTGAAAATATCAGTGCATATTTGGTTGCAAACATTGTTCCCACGATGCCACTCCTTGGTCCAAGAATAGAATTGGTAATTGGTAAACATCAATGCAAACACTTCACCCCTTGCATAGAATGCAACACTTTTATGTGCAAACAATGCATGCGCTCCACATTTAATTGGTGCAAACATAAAGTGCAACCTCCATGGTGGTCTAATGTCTGTGTGTGTGAATTGGGTTGCGGCGAGTCAGAAACCGATTAAATCGGAAGCAATGTCACGCGGTCGAAAACAATGTCGGGCGTAAGAATGCATTTGCGTCAGTGATATTGTTTTATATCTGGCGTCTGTTTCAAATACCGACGCCAGCAACTTAATTGCGTCCACACGATGTGGTTGACAACAATTGCTGGACGTTGTGGTTATAAATACATTTAGTTTAATTCACAATTTTTACCATCTGCATACAAAACATCCCATTGGATTATTTCCTTTTTGAATTAATTTCTCTGCTGATTTTGCTCAAAAATTAAATTGCGTTGGTATTCTCACGAATAAAGTTTCCTCGGCATTAATATCCGCCAGTTCTGAAAGTCACCACAGCGATTTACAAACTTCCGCATAGCTGAAAATCTTTGGCCATTGTGTAAATTTCCTCGCACATTGTGTACGTTTTCCCACCGCGTAACAAATCAAAAGGAGAGAGGCACCCAGACGATGGTTCCATGAGCAGATGAAGAATTCGTCATCCAAGATGTACGCATCTGTTGCTCAGGCACCAATAAATCTTCTGTTGGCACTCCATATCTCTGGATGTTTTGAAATATTACGTGATTGATTCGTTGTGGCAGTAGTAGAAAATGTTGGCGAAGGTGTTATATTTGGGGCAGATTGCAACTACGTCTGGAGCATTCGGAGTCAAGAGCGAAGAGTGGATTACATTCATTGCTTGCAAGCGCAAGAACCATTTAAATATAATTGACGGTCGAATAAAATTAGCCGCGTGTGAATAAAATTAAAGGTAGCCTACATTCCAATATTAGCCCCGGCGTTGTATAAATAATATCCACGGCGGTTTTAAAATTAGCGTGCGTTTATCCAACGCAAGCCGGTGTATTTCAGTGATGGCGAATGTTCTTGAAATGCGCAACGAATAAAACTGCTTTAAGTCCAGAGAACGGGGCGTAGCACGCCATCTGCCTCAAACTATGAGCACTACCATACCTGTCAAATGTGTTGCAGTTGGGAGTCGTGCATGCAGATGGCTCTAGTGTACGCGCACAGCGCTCGGAAAGAAATAGACTCAGAATGGTGAAAACTTTGCAGCTTGTGCGTTTGTGGAAGTTTTCATCACACGGATTTAGATCTCAGCGAGTGTTGTCTGTATCAATGCGGGGTATTACAGCAACAAATGACGTCAATCGCAGAGTGTTGCGTTTTTCAGCCAGTCTTTTAAGTGCGCCAGATTTTTTTCAATTTCACCACTCACACAGAGTGTTAACTAAATCATTTATTCATCAATCTGCTAAATGTTATTTGGATATTTATATGATCGAAAATTGGTCTTTATTCAATCGGATTGGTTTTTAAATTCGAAATTGTTGCGCAGTTTCCTGTATTCATTACAGTTTCTTGTCGCGGTTGTAAAGTGACATTTGCAGATGATTTTCAGCGTAACTTGGTTCATTTCTAACAACACTGAACGATTTCATCACTTTCAGTTGGTTTGCACATTTTTACGAGCATATCTCCTCGCCGCATACAATGTATTCCAAACTGATGGTTGAAAATAAATTTTATTGTTTCCAACTGTGCGTATCTCACGTCACTTCAATTCCCACCACGTGCTTAATGAACTGCAAATATTCGAAAAGTGTGCGTGTGCTTTGGTGTGTGTGCCTGGAAAACTGCCTTCAGTCATGCGTTGAAAGTAAATTAGCATTGGCTGTTTAAATATCGCAGCGCGCAGGAAATTTCCTGCCAAAAGAAAGCACACCAGATCAATCAATCATGACTGAAGATCCACGAGGATGAAAAGAACTCAAAGCCATTTCCTAAAAAATGGATTGATGAATATGCATTCTATGTAAACCGGCGAATATAAATAAAAAGAGCAATCCGTGTGAAATCGCAGATAATCCTTCCCAGAAGCACGCCACGCGCATTTTCGCGATAAAATCATGAACGCACTTCATTTCCTGCAGTTGCCGGTGTTCATCAGCAGTTGAACGAGTTCAGCGAAGCAAGCAGATGTAAAAATCGTGTTAATTTCACTGGACCATTAATTACGTTGGTTCGGCGTTGGTGCCGAGACTGCTGACTGGGAGAGGGGGCGGCGGCGAGGGGGAGAGAATGTTGCGCTCGGGTGGCATTCTCAGAAGTAGACAATTTCGATTTTCGCAGACAGCTTGGCGTGGAAAGCACGAGACGCGTCATGGCGAGTAAATAAATCGCTTACTACTTCCTACGAGGGACAAAAAGGGGACAGGATTATATCGTGCGTTTTGTGCCATGCTGCATTGTGGCTTGTGGAATATCTTTTTGAATCCTGTGGGAGGTGATCAAAGCTTGTTATCCAACGTTACAAAAAAATTCGAATCATCTCATTTGGCAAAGCGCTGGTTTGCAAGACGGCAGATGCGTGGGTTCTGATCAGACCTCCGTTGGAAGCGAGTGAACCGTCTAGGTATTGGGCTACAAGTGGTGCGAGATGGGGTCGATCAGTAACAGTATGCTCCCAATGGCACAAAGCTTTGTACAGGTGCATCCTGTACACGTGTCCAGTTGCATGCGACTCAAAGCGACCACCTTTTGAGCTTGCACTCCTGGTGAAGAGATAGGTTTGTGCATACGCTGCGCATATGTATGGCTAGCGACTAGAAAGGCGAGTCCTTACTCCCGCCTGCACTGGTCGCTGAATGTGCAGTGTTCGACAGAAGCGTATTTTGAGAGACAAAAAGTCGGATTTAATTTTAAGGATGACTAACCCACGCAATCTATAATAAAATCGCAGGAGCATTAAATATGCATCTGCTATACATGCGCTTTCTGCTGCCTCCACTAAATATGCCACCTTTCCAAATTGTCGCCGAACCAGTGATACCATCATGTGACCTCCTCCCTTTCGCTTCCCCTTCAATTGCTGCCCAATCAATATATGCACACGCAGTGCACTTGGCACAGGTGGACCGCATGTCCGCATAGCTTGCCGCCATTCACGTGGCAAGTATGCGGCATCGCGACGCGTCAATTAGCGGCGGCGTCATTGCCGCGATGTCGTCAACGATGCAGGCCGCATTGTTTGCTCGCACATTACGGAATAGTTGATCAGCCGCATTCACGGCTAAACATAAATATGCCGTAATCCGCGCTTGTGTTTACACTCGCGCAGTGGGTGGGACGCACGGCCTACGGCGGCGGCGGCGGCGGCGGCGACGCAGAGGGTGAATCGCACAAATTGGCAGTAGTGTCGACGCACGCTGCCAACATCCCATGCTACGATACGCGCATAAATTGCGTGGATATGGGCCTGCCGATTTGCTTCACTAACCGGAAAATTGTACAGGACTGAGTTGGTGTTGTTTGGGTTGGATCGGATTAGTATTTACTCTTAGACGACACGTACCAACATTGATATCACTTCTGCAAATTGAATGCTTCTGACTTTGAACTCCCATTAGCGCTGCTCCAGTCGAGTAATGAGTTGTAGGATTCGATGTGCTTCTCCCCGCAACAATATTCCGCTGCGTCTGCACCACACTCATTGACATCTATCTGCACGGTTTACCATCACCAATTGCCATCCTCCAATGCCGCACCCACGTCTAACACTCTTCACCACTATCCGCAACTATATACAACCTGGAGGTGGGGTTACACTGTCACCTGCGGACCAAGGACCACGTCGTATGGGAAATTGCTGGCTGCCGCGTGTGCTGCACCCGTGAAAAATCCCCGCATGTGACTGCGCGCTCGCGACCACTGAAAATAACACGCGCGCTCGTACAAATGCCGTTTATACATGCGATACACGCGCTATTTTCAGACACCAGGAGGCACATCGGCGTGCTGCTCACTCACCACTCGTATCTCCCATCGTCCGATGAGTTTCCCGAAACGAGAGCGGCGTGACAGCGGCCGTCCGAATTGCGCCGGCTTTCGCGGAACTCTTGGAGCAGTAAGCGCGAGATTCTTGCGAGCATTGGCATTCTGGCGGATTGCAATTGACTACCTCATTTTTTTCACATGAGATGCGATGTGACACATGTCACATGCTCTCGGTGTCGTCCGTGGAATATTCCTTGGAAGAACATTGCCATAAATCAAGGCATGCAAGATCCGACCATTGGCATTTATTGGCTGCGTGCTGTAGGTGGATAGATATGACTTAACCAACTCATTTCACCATCGCCGCCACATTTCAACCAGACAAGATGGAACACTCTGGCGGTGGCAGTAAATCTATTTGCGGTAGATCTATTGGACATGGACATAGTTTCAGGATAACAGCTCACTCCAGTATAGGACACTTATTGTTAAACCATTGGTTACTTACAGATATTGGACTCATTGGTTCACAGTTTATGCGCAAGACGCAATATTCCATCGCAGGATTTAAATACCTTCATAAATTACACAACTCATGCAATCAATAGATTAAGTTAGGTTAAGTTGGGTTAAATTAGGTTAGGTTAGATTAGGTTAGGTTATAATTTCCAAACTATTTGGTAGGCAACTTAAAACACTCTCAATCTTAATTCAACCTGGTTCCAATTCTTTGGAATGCAATAATCAAAATTTAACAACCGTACAATTGGTGCACGTTGCCATTGTTTCATATTCTAAAATTGCATTTGCATTTGCAAGCACGCAGTTAATTGAAACCTCTCAACATGCCGGAATACAACAGGTCACCAACAACAACACCCGCACCATTCGCCAATCTCGCATGCAGTTACAGAAGAAAGGAAAGCAATTACGAGCATCTGAGCAAAACCCATCCCATTTTCCTCAAACTCGCACAACTGCACAGCAGTCTAACTTCCAGGCTAACATCAATTGGTCACACATGCGGCGATTAGAAGAGGTTCAGCCAAAGCATGACGTAAATGCAATGCGAATGAATCCGCGTATATTTAGCGGGATGATGCGTGTGTTTATGCAGACGGGAGCGCAAGTTTTTCCGTGCAAGTGCCGACATTGGGATCTAATCATAGATCATAGTGGTGTCTGTGACACTGATAGGCATCGTTGCGCTCCATCAGCGCACTACCTTCTGATGCCCGATTACCTACTTCCTCCCGTAATACACCCACATTGGGTGCTACATGTTGCGTGAGAGCTCCCAGTAGTGAGGCGGATGGAAGGAGGGAAAGGGGGAAGAGAGCGTCAATTCATAAGCCGGAAGGAAATGGAATTCAATTCAAAGTTCGAGTTTCCATCAACAAGTAGTCAATTTTTATAAATTGCAATCTGAGACCATCCAATTTGAGATAAATGATGTGATATAGAGGACAGAGTGACTATTATAAGTAAGGGTGGGGAGGGAGGTGCTGAAAAATGGTTATGGATGCAATTTGATCACTTCAACTGCAAAATATATTCCAAGCATTATCAAAAGAAATTATTAAGTAAAAAGGTTTAATTTAAGGTTGTTAATTTAAAATTTCGATATTTACCGCGACTAATGCATACTTCCTGGCTAGAAATTTATAGATTGCGTTCACCATATCGTCGTCTCGATGATGGTAACGGCTCCGCATACTGCTGTCGATTTTTAATTATGGCCAGCCCAATCTTCGACACTGTATCCTGATATTCGGATCGTCCCGTCAAGTTGTGATAGTATCTGTCCTCAGCATCCGTATCTAGAAAAAGGGGGAAATCAATCTGCATCCACATCTCGCCCACAATTCACTCACATTGCGCGAAAGAAATCGGCTGACAAGGATCAATAATCGGGCGCGGGAAACACGAGAAGCGGAAGTTGGTCGGATCGCGATACGCCTTGCCCAAGTCGGAGCTTTGCGCTTTCACCGGCACACCCACGGGCGACTCAATTGCAGGGATCAGCTTGCGGTACTGCGTGATATTAATGCCTCGCTTGGCATAGTCGATTTGGTACGTGCTGCAAATCTTATCATCGTCCGTATCGCAAGGATGGTCCAGGATTTCATTGCTCAGCGTGGCAATCTAAGAATAGACCTTCATTGAATACAAGACCAGCTGCATTGGAAGCAGTTGCAGTGAATCGTACTAATTTATAATGATTTTAGTTTAGTATTGATTAAAACGATGTGGAATGACCTGTTCATTGAGCATTATCAACTCATGGTGCAATTGTCGCTCCTTCTCGGCGAGTTTCTCGTAGCGCTTGAGTTGTGGGTCGTAGAGGTGGGCATCGCAGTGGCAATAAGGTTCTGTTGATTTGGCAACGAAGAAGTTGCGAGGTTTTATTTTTACTGGAGGTTGAGATGGTCTAAAAGTCAATCAATTAGTGGAGGAAAGTACGGATTGCCGCTGGGAGTACTTTAGATTCAATGGTTTTGGATAGGGCCACACAAAGTCCTTCTTTTGAACTGTAGCAAACGTGTCAGACATTGTTGCAAAGGTAACTTTCAATTTCTTCCCAACTTAATCAGAAAACCCCAGTTTTACGAATGTAAAATTTGTAACTTTCTATTGAGCAAAATAGGACATTACACTGACGGTTTAATGATAGGAAGCAACGTCAGAAGATGTTTGGTTAACACGCAACGGAGCGTATGCAACCAACTAGATACTGAACCAAATGTGCTGTATTGCCGCCTACCGTCGTATAGCTGAAGGTGTTCATATTTTGAATTTTGCAACGATAGTCTTTGTCCCCTCTCTATCTTCACAGCGCAATGCGCAATCGCTATACCATCGTGTGCTCCGAGCTTGAACGCATCGTGCCGATCACTAGACATGTGCCTTCTCAAAGGTTAGTTTCTACTTGTTCATATTTCATCAATATTCTGTCAAGCTTAATTATTTTCCCACACCATGTATGAAAATTGTGAATAAAATTGTTTGTGCCAGAATCTCTAGAAGGAAGCTAATTTGAAAACTTTGAGGACCAAATCTTACCTTGGCCAAAAAAAAAAACACGTGCTTTGATAAAACAGTAAACTTTTTTATTTAAATAACAACATATAAAATCCATCAAAGGAAAATAGCATTGAAATAAAACGGCGCTTACAATTTCCACAATTTTTCAGTTGCCTCATAAAAAACTTGAACATATTTCACTGGAATTAGAACCGCTTGCATCTTGAAGTACATCTCCCAGTAGACCTCCCGCCATGTGCATGACTTTGATCACATTGAATCAGCTTTGCATAAGCATTAACCCCCGCATCAAATTGGTCAGCTCGATGTGGTTGCCATCCCAAAATTCCTGCAAGCCAAAACTACAATAAACACCGTACGATAAGTGCGTTTCAAAATGACCAATTTTATTTCTTTCTAATTTCCATTACAACAAAAACTATCAGCTCCTACACTAAAGCTACTTCTTCTTTTTTTTTAAGTTGTGTTTGTGTATCTTAGTGTTTAAAATCAACCCTCCCAGTTTGCCTACTGCATCCTGATACTCAGTGGTGCCCATTCCGACAATCGCCATTTTGCTCGGAATGATTGGTCCGGTTGACGGGTAAATTGCACCTGTGTAGTTTAGGTTAGGATATGTTTAACTCAATATTATCGTAATGCCAACTGAATTATTTCTTTACCTCCGCCACATTTCTCGCCAAACATTGGCTTCGTTTGACCTCCGCCGGCACTCACTTTGAACGCCAATGGTCTCTGATTGGGACGGCATGGATCGCCTGGAAGACGTTCGGGTTCAGGACATGGAGCGAGGCCACGCATTCCAGCGGCTCTTATTAGCTCATCATAAGGCGCAGCCGGATATTCCTCTGGGAATTAAAACATGATTGATCAATATAAAACTCGCATTTCAACTTGGGCTAGCACTCACGTAGATTGCAAAAGTCCACCTCGTAAGTGGTCCGTAATCTATTCTTGTTAATGCGAGACATAAGGTCATCAGGTGGCGCTGTTTTAATTACATCGTAGAGGAATGGATACTTTAATTTTAACTGCAAGCAAAATCAAGCATTGCAGTTGACCCCATATCTACTCATATTGTAATACGTACCTTTTCCAAGAAAACATTCGGCTGGTTGAACCGTTGGCTCTCATTCTCGGGCGGTGGCCCAACACGTGCAGGATATAACTTTGGGTCCATCAACGGCGTTGCCGGCCCGGCTTTCATGTAGGTATCTTGGTCGTACACATTGGGGGCAAGTAGGTTCAGATCATTCTGTGTTTGGTCACTGCAGCGACACACGCACATATCAGCTGGTTCTCCTCCGCCCATTTTTTCTCCTTCCGACCTGCACAACACATTCGCATCAGATTTAAGTTTACGTTACTTGCCTGCTGCACATATGCGCACCTCTTGCCAAACTGGCGGATATAGGGCCAAAGAAAGTCATTGCGATAGGTAGTCACAAATTGGTCCATGCTTCTCTTACATGAATGCGATTGCAGTAATTTCGAATATTTGCATTTGTTTGAATTGAATTAATTTAGAAATTGTATAATTTTGGGAGAGATGCACTTGGGCGCACGGTGACAGAATTGGTTTGTTATGACATAAATAATTCGGACATGTTGATTGGCAATCATCAAATTGGCAACAGAAATAATTGAATTTAATTGGAATTTTTGCACTTACATATTCCACTGGCAATTTACTGCTGACTTACTGACAAGTTACAACTTTGTACAGATTCCCCAACTTTCTATTGACCTCCTTTTGGTAACCCTATCCCCTCCCCTCCCCTCCCAAAAAAATGCAACATGCAAACATATTTGATTTTTATTAACTTTGTTATAGCCGCAAAATGAAACAAAGCTAGAATTTTATCAATGATATAGATTGGGGTTCCAGTACTGTTGGTCCCGGCAGCCCATTAGGTATTGTACATGATCGTAATTCCGCATTGATAGTGGTATGGCTTGTCTGCAAAAAAGAATCAAATGTAGACAAACTTAGATTCGCACAAATAAAATGGCCTTTACGCTTTCTCATAGTGATATGGCATATTCCCATTGAAAAACATCTCGTAGGTGGTCAGAAAGCGTGGATTTGGCGTGTACTGTGAATAGTACAACCTTTGATACGTTGGGTCCATTGCTCAATTTTAATGCTACGTAAATTTTTAATTGCATGACTTTGTCATGGTCAACCAAGTGCGTTTGGCCTAAAGTCAAATCGTAAACAATTCATTATCATAATCAAGCAACATAATTCACTGTCAGAATTCAGTAACATAGAGATTGGCATTCATGTTCTAAATTCCCGTTTTACAATGAAAAATACGGACACAACATATGGGCGAAGCTTTACACCAAAATACGCGTCTACAACGTGTCACACCAAGTAAATTTGCTCCCAATTATTTCCGTGGGTTAAATAATCTTTCAAATTTCAGCCGGAAGTTCGCAACGCGATACTCGAACGTAGCGCGCGAGATCGACCAGGTGCGCCAGCTACTTCTACAAGAGGAAGACGCCCGCGCAGCCCGCCGCCGATTCAAGACACACGCTTGTCAAACGGACCACGGTCAGGATCAACAAATCTACCAGCAAGCAGCACAAGCCATGCACGACGCGAGGAACAACTCCCTGTATCACTATCTTCACGAGCAATATTTTCAGCCACAAGCAGTCTTTACTTCCCCCATCATATCCCAGCCGAGCAATCTGCAGGCCATACAAAACAGCGCCCTGCCGGCCCCCTTCATGATTGTGGATCAGTCACCAATCCCGGGCGTGAGTACCGGCTCTCCAGGACTGCAAGTACCCATCATGCAGAACTATCCACCACCCAATCAAATGCCGCAGCAGCAGGCTGCAGCATCATCCTACCAGATGTTGCAGCAGCAGCAGCAGCAGCAGCAGCAGCAGCAGCAACCCTTTGGACCGGGCTATTGGTCTCCGCCTCAGCAGCAGATATCTGCGCAGCAACCGGCGCCAATGCAACCCAATTCCTTTCCGTACATTAGCTATGACCCGTCTGTGGCCAATGCTCAGCCGTATATGCGTGCAATGCAATGTCCTCAGGTGGTTCGATCTTCAAATATCTGACCCTGCATCATGTGTTGTATCTTGTTCATTTGTGTGCTGCAGTATGTAATAAAAGTTTCAGAACTAGATTGTTCATTTCAAACGTTCTTAGGGGATACCCTACAAAATTCAATTCTACTTGCGTGGGCACTTCCGCAATCCTAATCCAACCAACCTCATACTAACTCATCCCGAATTTGCTTTTGGGGCTAAAACATCGGGTACGGCCACACCTCAGCAATATATAAAAAACACATTCACGTACGCAATAATTATTGCATTGTTCGATGTTTGGCTATTTTTGCTAACTCCTGATAAGTAGAAACATCATTCAAATTACACTTTTTTGGCGCCTCCACAACATGGTCGCACAAGCAAATTAAGTTGCATACATTACGTGATGTGGAAGAGAGCAAAAAGGCGTTGCATTTGCCTACTCGCTCAGTTCAAACTGTAAATTGACAACCGACGCCAAGTGCTCTAACTGAATAGCAAGAAATCGTGAATAATCTAACAATCCACCCTCTAATACCTGTTGCGTGTTGAAAGAACTGCTTCTTGCATCTCGCCTAACACCAACTTTATAAAATATTTATTTACCTTAAAATAACAAAATGATAACATTTTCTTCCTCATCTTAACCTAACTCTTCACAACTACGTACGCAATGTCGCCGTCCAAGTAAAGACAAAATTAAGAATATTGCAAGTTCAGTGTTACTAATCATTGCAACGCAACTAAACTGTACATGTGACTGCCTCTGAAACGTGCGTGTAAAAACCACTACGTGCAAATTAATTCCAACGCAAGATTTAAATTAAAATACCGATTATGTGAACTTAAGGCAAGAACGCGCGCTTAAAAAAAGTTTGATTGCAGTGCTTGCTCACAGCACATCTCATTCTCAGTGTCAGCGATGTTCACGGTCTCGATGGAACAAGGCCCACCGATGCTGTCCGTCTGGGAGTCATTTGGCGACGAGTTGTTCAAAATAGGAAGACCCAGAATGATGCGCACTGGGTCTGTGAGATGCTCGGCGGCTTTGATTTGGTTGAAGGTGCCTTCCGCTCGGTTTAAAAGAGCATTGATATCGAGTTGGCCAGAGAGATCGTTAATGTGCTACGGTAAGTAAAACGGCGTTAGTTCTTAGTAAATGAGAGTGAAAAAGGCATTCTCTACTTTTAATATTTCGGTAAATCCGTAATTGTTCTCCATCAGTGTTGCCTTCTCCACTTCCAAAATGGCAACACAAATCAACAAATGGAAGTTTTGGCACGGCAACGCAGTCCATAATACTTCCCATAACCTCATCACGTCCTCCTCGCACAGCTCGCGTTTAAACCAAACAAGCAACCATCGAAAGCAAAAGAACATATTCCCCGAATCATGCCTGTCCAAGTAGTTCGCAAGCTGTGGATTGACAAAGGACAATAAGGTGTGGAGATTCTCGAGTTGTTCCTTCATTCCAGCTTGGTCTATGTCAAAATTGGAACTCTACAACAAGAAGCAGACACATGCTCTATTTGCACATACTCGTTAAGCTGATGAACAATTTGCTTCATACCACAATATGCATAAACCCAACAAAACACCAAAAGGCATCCACCTCGTTATCTAACAAGTGCAATATCGGCGATAGCAAGTCGCTCATGCCCTGCACATATCCCAGGTCAAAATTATACATCACATAAGTCATGAGAATCTCATACAGCGTCTGCAGATTCGGATTATTATCGCCAGCATAGTACTGCATGTTCCGGTCCGTTCGATTGACGTCCTTCTCAATTAGGCCTTTCCGCTCGCGATAGTCGGCAAAGTTCTCCTCTTGCGACTTCGTCATAGTCTTCCACTGCAGCTTCATGCCGTAGTACTCTTCTTTCTTTTGCTTCTGGATTTGTTTGCGCTGTTCATGTGTGCTATTCCAGGGATAGTACTGAAGAAGGTACTTCCAAAGCTCGCCTCTTATAGACGTGTGTACACCCTATCATTACAAATCATTCAAACATTTATGAACATCAATTAGATCGGTATTACGTACACCTCTAAATATATGTAACTTGGTAAATTCGATGTCCTCGACACGGCCTTCATTGTCCTGTAAACTCTTCCACTGGTCAGCCCTCAACGGCCCTTCTCTCGGATAGTCCTTCCTTTGAGGTAGTTCTGGCTGCACGACTTCATACTCCTCTGGCGGTGGTGCATGCGAACTCTCCAACTCAGTAAGACTTCTGTTGAGAATATCTTCAGTCTGTTCATCAATGGGGCGCTCATAAGGACCAGCCGTAACTAAAACAGCAATTCGTTTCAGGGCGCAATATGATGCAACAATAGTAAACGGATCAAACGAACCTATATCAGCTATTTTAGTAAATGCCTGGAACGTCGTCTCGTACGGCTGAATATTTGCAACCATATTCCACCAAGTAAACCCTGGTGAATCTCCAAACAAATGTAGCTCTGCAAATGATCTATCCAGTTGCCTCACTGTGCCTCTATCATCACTCAAGCAGGTGAACATTAACTTATCCCTCTTTGAGGGGACTGTGTGTATTAGTTCCCTCAACTGCGTAAGTAATGATGAGCAGTTGCCATGTTGAAAGAAGAAGCTGCAAATTGTATCACCAGATCCAGATGAGAGATGCAGTCTGTCATTCTTTTTGGACACTTTAAATGTGTGTATTTCTTTGAGGTTGATCTTGATATACTTAGATTTGGACTTGACACTGGAGCTGGAGTGGTTCTTTATGGTTTCCACCACTGCCCATTCCTGGTCATGGAAATCAGCATCAATGGTGTCTGTGTCACTGGGCTTCCACTCAATGTATCTGCTTTTGTTTGAATTCAAATACTCTTTGATGTAGAGTGTTCCAGTCTGATTCATGTAGCTCACATAGAAGGTTTGTGCTTCTTTCAAGAGGACCCCATCCTGGATAAAGAGCTCCATGCATTCTTCAGATGGGTCTTCCATTGTGCAATGAGTTGTTTCCTATGTATCTTTATCACTATAAAACTAGCAAAACAAAGGAATTAGGGGCATGTTGTCATTGTTGAAAATCATTGCACAATATTTGTTTACATTTGCGTTTTCAATTTCAATAATTCGAAAATGTAAACATGTCGGAGACAATATTGTTGGAGACATAGGAATGGATTGTAATAAGCTGGCACGTTTTGATTTGATTAAATACGTTCGCAATCATCGTGATTGTTAAGAGTATGCTGCTATATATCAGAGCAAAACATAAAGGAATAACCAGATACTTGCCATTAAAATGCATTGCTTTGATGCGGTTAACATACGGCCATGAATATGTATAATACTCACCAGTCATATCTTGTTTCAGCAATCTTTTCAATGTGTTTTCACCGTTTTCAAGCGCAAACAAGTAATTGCACTGACGGCACTGACAAGCGGGTTTCAGGTGACACAAACTTGTGTGACAGCTGTCAATGAAAACATTTAATGACCTTGAAGAAATTTGAAATTTACGATACCGGCGACACCACAGTTTCAAACGTGTAGCCTATTGCAGAAAACTGCTGGGAGTAGTTAACTAGTATTCGTATTTGCGTGAAGAAAACATTGTTGTATAATTTTCAAAGATTGCGTTTGGTTGTTTGCTACCCACAGTCATCTCACCCAATCAGTAGCCCAATCTAATCCCCCTTCAAAAACCAAAACTTAAAATAACAATTTTAGTCCAATACTTCTTATCCCATATGACACCTATTCCTATCCCATATTCCCCGACTAACCCATGGTGGTCTACGCTGTCCATATGCAAGGAATTTTTGAGATTGATAAAACTCAGCGGCTGATAGTAAATATGTCAGGAGGAGTGCTGCAGGTACCACAGGAGGAACAGGGCTTGCAACAACAGCAGCTCGCAATTACATACTAGCACTACCGGACCCATCACTAGAGCCAATCTGATCACTGATAGCTCATTTTCCCCTACAAATATTCAAATATGCTCCAATCCGAGCGCTCACCTCAATACCACCAGCGTTTGCTTCCGGTTCGTTTAGTATCTGCAATCAATGAATTAGCAATTAGTAACCAAGGGCAGAGGTGGGAAATAAAATTGGTACCTTCCCATGTAACACAACAACTGCCAATGGTCCCTGATTTATCTTTATGCATCATCATGATTATTTCACATTCATGTGAAATTACTACTATTTAGCTTCCGAACTAACTTTGATTAAAGTGTCATCATGGATTTATGAAAGGCAAATGCGGGGAGAAAATAAGATGCAACAACAATGTGAAGTTGTAAATTACCGCTACCCACGCCGAGTTAGACCATCACCGTTTACGGCCGCCGACCACCGTTTGTTCGGGAGGATGCAACCTTCTTCGGTTTCAAGTACAACGCTACCAACATAGACGTCGGCAGGATTTGAAGCCATCCAGCAGTTTTTCTGGTATTTTATGAAAATTGGTTTTGCTTTTTAGGCTTCAAGACTACTACTACAAGCAATTATTGCGAAGACTTTTTATTTGGCTAAACTTAGGCTTCTGGCCCATATCATACCAAATACCATTTTCATATCAGCTCAGCTAGTTTTGCCTCAGCTGAAATTTATGGTGCACCATTGTTAAGAATGCTACGAAACGAAGAAAACCTGCAAGAAAATCAAGCACGACCTTCAATTCATCATCCACATAAATATCGTTTATTTGTTCATATTTAGTTCACTTTATAATTTTTACTTTAATAGACACATCAATTCATTTAAATAAATAGGTAAGTAAACACACGTTATATGAGTATGCACTGGTAATCTCGTCATCGAGCAATGTCCACAATGTTATACAAGAGTTCTCAAGGTGTCCACACTTATTTAGGACCCTCGGGTAAGTACAGAAGGTATGTGGGTGCGTGTGAAGTTGGGAGAGGATGGTCGCATACTTATACATGGACCTGGGATGACATTAGTTGTAAATCTCCATTACACATGTACATCTACTTTATCTCCACCAATAAGCGTTCTCGCCATGCATTCAGTTGTCACCTCCTCAGTTTGTCTAGCTTCGCGCACGCATTTTATTCCTTGAAGAGATTCAAACGAGACCAAGGCACAGTTTGGAAAATAAGATTCATAAATATGATAATCGTATGCTTAAAACATAGTAACATAGTCAACGTGTCTATTTACATAAAGCACAGTATATCTTCGTCCCCTCAGTCCGGGCGACACAAAGTAAGCGTTTAATTTCGCGCCAATTCGAAACGAGATGAACTCATAGCAAGGTGTCGAGTTGCTTGTCTTTGTACACAAGTTAACACTACAATTTGCGAGTGGTACGTGCGATTTAAATTCAGTATAGATTCGCCTAAGCTATCAACATGTCCACGCTAATTGTCTACCCAATCAACAATCTGCATCGTCTATACGTCAACGTTCAATCAACGCTGCGATGCTACAACATCTTCATAAACAACAACGGAATGTAAAACATCATAGAAAAACATACACTCCTCCATACACCATAAAAGTAAGTAAACAAGACGTTCGCTTAATCGCCAACAGAATGTAATTACCTAAACCATATCGCTACCAACTTGGTGATTCTGCATCCTGCCTATGTACAGTAAAACAGTGTCTCCCTAGCAACACATCGGAAACGCTTTAAATCTATTAGTACAATGTCCTTAACGTAGTGCTATCCGCTGCAAACTACGATGAATGACTGACGACAAATGTAATGATACAAATATTTATATGTAGGCCGTTGGTAAATAGGAAGTTCGAGTGTATGTAGCAGGAGTGGCCCCCTGCAGCAGTAAAGTATGTACAGTCAGAGTTAAGATTATACTGAATTGCGAGAAACACTGGAAGATCCTAGCATAGAGAGATAGGGAAAGAGAGAGATTTGATTGATGCCATTAGTGCTACAGCCCATGTGCATCAGGTGAAGTCGTTGAAATCATTATAAGTACTCGCATTGGCATGTATGGCAATCATAGAGTTATGTAACATCGTGGTAGAACTAACTACGACTGAACTACCAGTTAAAATCCCTGCTGGTGTATACCGACAACAGCTTACGCATTCACGTTGCATTCGCACCCACCCCATTGGATGGACACCGTCGTATACTTGTCTGCGCTATTGGCCATCGATAAACTCAACTAATAATTCATCAACAACCACAGAGTTGATCAGTAGGTGGTAGTTCTGGTAAGTAGATAACAACGAACGAACCATGTGCTCACAAATCTCGCAAGCAACATTTCACTAGCGTAGGGCCACTAGCGTAATATCTATAGCGTCATCTTCGATCTTCTAGTAGTCGATGCTGGCCTAGAACTATTTAATATGTAACACATCTGAATTTGCTGCAAATTGCCACTGCGTCTACTCCGGCGTCGTTAACATAATTACAGAATTGATCCTAGCTACGACATTTTGGCAACATTCATTTCTTTATACATATTTATTACTATGGTTTATTGGTAGTTGTCTGCATTTGGGCATTCTAGAAATGCGCATCCCGCTAAGTACGTTAAAGAGAGAAAAAAACACACGAGGGTATGTAAGCAATCTGTTGCAGTGTATGCACATTGGCTGTTGATTTATTGAAGTGAATTACAGTAGATTTGGTCGCAAGCATACATCAGAAAACTCATAAAAATCAATGTAATAATACATTTATTGCCAACTGTTGAGCGAGGTTGATTCAACGGAAGGAAATGAAATCATTCTCTTAGGGCCATTGCCGACGAATGCAACAGATTGATCCCATCCCAATGTGGTACGTGCTTCAATCATTTGTCCACTTTGTCTGTAAACATTATTGAGATGCACACCCATCAAAAGAAAGTAGTGCATTTACAAACACGCACAGATTATTTGTGTCTGCATAGTTTAATCAGTAGAAACACCCTGTATATTGCTTCAATCAAGTTGAAATTGACGCCGTGCTGACTATGCGTCCGGTTGAAAATTGTGCCAGTGCCCGAAATGGTCATTAACTTACGTGTATTTTTTTGGCCCGTATCACGCTCAAATAGGCAACTAACAAACTAATTCGAATCGTCTCATTATTGCAACGCTCGCGTCACGTTTAGAATAATAGAATCTTACGCTGCCTGCTATCGCGTAACGCCCTACTCGCTAGTTTGTACAACAATCTCAGTGCCATAACTACTTATGATTGGCATCCATCTACCGCCAATGTAATGGCACAAGTACGCCAACGAAAGCAACAAGCGCGCAAAACAAATTACCTTGTACTCGACGCTCCGGAACTAAACTAGAATGAACGTAACGCTAGAATATCACAATGATACGACACCGACCGAATATATCTACTTACATTATGCACCATTCGTTTAATTCATCAATTGCTAGCCTAGGTTGGAGTGCGCTCGCATTGCCAGCGAGCGCCAACTCATCAACCGGTAATGTGCCAGCTAACAAGGACTAAATGCGGTTGTTGTACACAATTGGTAATGATTGTCGCGAATTTCTCGTCAGTTGCCGCTGCAGCTCGACGCCCTCGCGCCGGATAATTGATCGCGTATTGCAGAAAGGTGAAGTCGACAAGTGGGTACAGTTCGCCATTCTGAGACTGAAATGGTAACGATCCGCAGTCCGCAAGGTACCCACGACGTGCTCGCTCCTTGCATCGCCACACCGTAAACAGTGTCAATGCGTTCGCTCCATGTTTCTCCGGGTGGGTGGGCATGGTGGTCCTAAGTTAACGGCTCAGTCTCAACCCGCGCCATGCGCGTTTCAAACTCCTTGTTGAGTGCTTGTTTCGCCTGCAACGGTAACACTAGCAATTTAGGCGGTACATTCCACACGAGTTTGTGTGCTTACCTTTGTGCGATGCTCGGCCAATGCATTTTTAACATGTTCATGCTGCTTTGCGATGTCGTCTCGTTTCTGCTCAAAGAGTCTCGCGAGACGCTCACGCTCAATGACACCTCGGTCCACCACTGCAATGTTCACTTCTCGCTTCACTCTAACAAGCTCATCCCGATCTCGGTGGATCTTGGACAGGGCCTTCACCTCTTCCTTTCGGTTGGCCTGCAGTCTCCGCATTGTCTCAACAGTTTCGCGCTCAAATTGCGTCTGGAATGAAAAACTCAATGAATCATCGATTTCCGATTCGAGCCGACCGAAGTGTGCACTCACAGTTAGTATTTTTATTTGATTTGCCTGTGAATCTTTCATTATCTTATCCGCCAGGTTGTATATTAGCTCATGGTACTTCTCGCGTAGTTCCTTCTCCTGCGTAACAAACTCCCTGCTTGCGGCGAGTAGGCGTTCCGATTGACTGCGGGGCAATATTGGCCGCTCGCTGCCGTCACTTGTTTCCGGACAGTCAGCTACGCTGGTCAGCGGTTCGGAACTGGGTGATTCCGTCTGGAACACTCCGCTATCGAAAGAAAATTGCCCTCTTATTAGGTCCCCCAACGCATAGATTTTCTGTCACGCGCAGAGCGTGCCAAACATGCAAACATGGAAGGAAACAATTAATACTTACATGTTTTTACTCGAAAGTCGCTTGACCAGTTTGATATTAATCAGCTTCGATCTCTTTTCTCCGCCGCACTCGCTCGACTTCTGTGACTGAAGCGTCAGCTTTTTCTTCTCGTGCTTTTTCCGCAAACTTTCCAACTTTTTTTCCAGCTCCAAGCGCTTTTCCTTGACAGATTTATTGTTTAACAGTTTATCCACTGGTACAGCGACAATATCTTCCATTTTATCGCCGACCTCGGGCGTTCGCGCGATGGAGTTGGGCTGCTCAATAGACAGGCCAGTTGTGAGGATGCTTGTGCTAGTTGACACCGAGTCCAGCGGCTCCGTATTGAGATCAATGCTTGCAACGGGCTTGTTGATGGGTGGGCGTGTAGTAGGACTGCCGTTGGTAGCTATCGAGTCCTTGGACTTTGCCACAGTAGACGGCGGTGTTGACTTGGCCTCCTCGCCATCGATACAGTCCAAGCCATCAGTAAGGCGTGCCAATTGATCCGCTCGTTTTTCCAAGTCGCTTTGATATTTAATGGGATTTGCCAGCGCTTCCGCGAAGTCGCTCAGATCATCAGGCACATAGTCCTTGACGACAATGTGAAGAAAGAGCGTCGCCAGCGGTAACGGCTGCCCTAGTTCACTACGCAAATTCATGTGTCTGTAACCAGGACACAGTCCAATAACAGGCAGTACACGATGCCCGATGAGTCTTCCCGACTCTTCATAGACTGATATTCGTATACTCGCCAGTTCTGGAAGGACGACTTTCTTGAAAACAAACGGCTCCTCGTCGTACACCGGATTGATCCCGTTGTTGGGCACAGTTTTCGTGCGAAACTTTCGACGTACTGTATCTGCGGGCAGGCCGTACATGTCCACATCCACATAGGTACCAACACGCTTGTCGGTGAGGAATTGTCCGGATATCACAGTAATTTTTACAGTGCCAGCAATGATGCCATCAACGGTGCTCTCAGCGAATGGATCCAAGCGACGGTCCTTCCTCCGCATAAACTCCGGTTTCAGGAGATACCCGCTGCGATGGTTGTACTCAAACACACCGAGATTGAGCTGCATCGCTAGGTCAAGCGTTTGGAAGTTGAGTGCCACGAGCTGACACCCAGCGTTCCAAAACACCTGCGGCATGAAGTTGGATGAATCGAAGCGGGTACCGACGGGATAGACACGACTCAGCTGGTGTTTGTTGTAGTTGACGAATTCGAGGGGACACTCTTTGAGCCATGTGGTCGCCTGACGTTCATCAAAGGAGGACATTTCGTAGTTACGGCTTTTTTCTGAAAAACGAAGGAAATCAATAAAGGCAAGCAGGAAATTAATTTATGCGGCAGAGGGATGCAAATGGAGTACAATACATGGGATAATTGCTGAACATGATCTTCACTTACTCTCCGCACTCTCGAAGCTCGAAAAGTGCACCGGCTGCACGTAATTTACGAGTGCTGAAATTTCAGCGCCGGCTTCAGTTTCCATTGCCGCCTTCGCCTTCTCGCCGACAGCCGCGGCGTCCTGCGACTCGCTTGGCGGTTCCGGATCGCCGCCGTCAACTTCCTCATCGCTGGATGACTCTTCTTCCTCGGTGGCTGTCGATTCCTTTGAGCCCTACACAAGCGAGATCAAAGCCTTACAGCACACATGCCAAACTAGGTGGAGCAAGTTTCACGTTCGCTAAATTCACTTTTGTAACAAGATTCCCAGCACACTACCAAATTACTAACTTCCTAGCCTGAAACAAAATGCCCTAACGGCACAATGGCATAGTGAAAGCGATCTTTTACGAACTACGTACTTGTCTAGTCTGCAACGGTGGAGCATGTGCATGTGTGGAAACCTCTCCATTGCCCGTATTAGAAGCTTCATTAATGGACTCTTGTTGTACCGGGGGATGTGCACGTCTGTGGTGATGATGATGGTGCTTCTTCTTATTCTTTATGATAATCTTCCGTCGGAGTAAATTAGGTGGAGGGAGAGATGCACCCGGTTCGAGCTTATGGGATTCGAGTGGTTGTTCTAGGAGCATGTCTCCGAAAATCTCCCTACAGTAATTGGCAATTTTTGCTTGTTGGCGGGGATTACAGTGATTCTCAAAACTGAGGATAACTGGATAGTCGGAGGTTTTGAACGCACTCTCCGCGATTGCTTCGAGGACTTCTCGGGCGCTGATTTCTGGGACAAAGGTGTACCCGTGGACAATCACCGGTTCCTCAAAGCGGCCATTCCAGAAATCCAATTCGACACATCTACACCCAGCTAGTAAGCACTGCCGATAGATTTCCACACTAGAACGTCCAGTAATCTGATGGCCAGTTAGATACGTGTTGTGCGATGAGTTGATAAAATAGTGCGCCAGAGGTTGATCCATTTCTTCGCAGAGATCGTAGCTACTTGCAGCAATGATATTATTATCATCGGAGAGTAAGTACTTCAGAAAGCCATCACAAGACAAAACGCATTTTTGTGCATTGGACTTTGAATCATACTGTGTAATGAGATCCTTAGCTCGTTCCGCATTGGCATAGGGATGGAGGATTTCATTCAGGCGGGGATCACGCTGTTGGTTATTCAGAAATGCAACGAGTTGATCCGTGGACATTGTGACTTTTTTCTGGGATCCAGTGGATCCACATCTGCAAAACAAAAATAACAAGATTGCAGGGATTGAATGGATCCAATTAGGAACGCAATACGCACAGCTCGTAGAAGACTCTCTCAAGATCACTACGCTGGGTGAGATGCTTGTAGAAGTTGAAGAAGTCATCGTAGGAGAACTTTTCCGGGTTGATCGCGTCGTTCTTACCCGACGGGAAGCCACAAGCATCGAGGGCTTTCTCCACTCGCTTGCGGTCGTCTTTATTTTGAGCAAACATTTTCACAATACTAAAACACAACAGTACAACATAATTGCCTCAGATTACAACTGGCATCTTGTTATCCTCACTTCTTTACTGGAATCTTCCCAGTTTTATTGGGAATCAGCGACAACTTCGTATATGCCTTCAGCAGGAACATGCTATTGGTGCCATTGATGCGGTTGAGGTTGTATGCCAAGCCCATCAACGAATCCGTCCACAGCTTGGCAATATCTTTGCGCGTACAGCAGAAATTGATGAAGTTGATGTTGACAAAGTCGCTTGCCACGCAGACGGTAACGGTCTTTTCTTCCAGGGTATCTTGCGAACCCATTGTAACAATTTGTCGAAGTCGTGGGTCCTGCAACAATTAAAATATTCCCGATAAACAACTTCTGAGCCTTACAAAGTTGCTAGTTCTTTGCTAGAAGGAATGATAGCAGCGCAAAAAAACGTGCCAACATGAAACCTAAGAAGGAAAAACTTGCCCAAGACCATTTTCCAACTTGGGGCAGTGCCAAATAGTTGATGCGGCATTCGCCTTGACTGAATGTCTGTCCTTTCAGTAAACCACCCAACAGTTATACATTAATAATTTTTGCATTTTTTTCTTGCTCCCTTTATGGTCACTTCGATAGAGTGACGTCATTGCGATCCAGAAAGTTGATGCAATGGGAAGGACAAATTTACACTCGTAAATCATCCAAGCCGCACATCAGTTTCCTTTGGAACATTTCCCGCACGACGGCGCAAAAAGTGCACAAAATGAAATCATTTTAATACCAACGCGGAGGCGATGTTGCTATCAGAAAGGGGCTGGAATATTATCCTCGGTAAAAATAACTAGACCTTGAACTATGCCGCACTTTTTCGCCTGCCTTTCACATTTTACACTGGGATTGACTGGGGTAATTACAAAATCAATAATGAATTAAGACATCCTAGACATCATAGGTACATCACGCCAAACTTGGGATTGCTACTAAATTATTCAAATCAAGTTAATGCTAGTTGTGTTGTATAATAGATGTACAATATTTATAGAATAGATGACATCTCAGGATGGTCAATTAATTAATTACTAAACCAATAGGTTATAACATTTGTAAGACCAATGCGGGTCACTGACAAGAAGGGACGAGAACCCACGCCGCCGCCATGATAATTGGCAGTCGTAAATCACTCGAACGCATTGCGCGACATGCGAATTGCGTGCATTCGGCTTAACAGCTCCCAATAAAATTCATTTGTTCACAGTTTAGATTGTGGTGGCCACATACGCATTAAATCCGCGCCGGCAATAAACGCCCGCCATAAGACCAAGTCGGGTGCGCTGATTAAAAATAATTAGCCATTACACACCATGATGAATTGGTGGCGGGCAAATATTTACCTAGGCGGTAATAAATCAAACGACTATTGTCTAGTGGCAATTTTATCGAATGCCGGCAAAACGCCAAGGCATTGCAGAATTAACAGCGGTGGCTGAGGGCGGCGGCGCTCATTAAGCCGGGATGTGCGCCAACGTGTAATTACAATAAGTGTCATTCGGTGGCCATTGAAGGGCGGCGCGCTGCGTACGAGGACGACAGCGGTGGGAGATGCATACTAATTGCGCCGCCGGCAGAAAGTGCATATTATCCGTAATACTCATGTGTTCATCAATCAGCTCGCATCTACCCCACGAGCATGAAACGGGCTGGAAATTAAAACATCTGCATGAATCACCGTCATCATGGGGAAAATGCAAAATTGACTGCAATTTGCATCAATGATCTTTGAGGATTACTTCGCGCTAGAATCGCGCATAAATAGTTAATTGGGTTGCCTACTTCATACGTCATTTTAATATTTCATACTCTAGGCAACACCCATCACAGTCCATTCCACATTCCATCACATTGAACCACTGAAACACCCAAAATACCTTTTCACCATTTACCTCATTCCTCCAAATAAGCACTCAACATAATCATAAATTGCTCAATCTCCAAATCCAAGCAAACAAAAGAAAGTATCTCTCAAATAAAAATCTCGCTTTATTTATGCAATGGATATGCGTTTAACTCGTGAAAACAAACACACTCAAGACACCAGTGTAGGGTGAAACATGAAAAAATTTCTTTTATCTCCTATGCCGACGAAACACACGGCCGGCCGGAAGGGACGTGCGCACGTGGTGCAACCGCCTCTTGTGTCGGCAGAATTTTCTTTTCTTTGTTTTGCCCCACAAGTCTCGCAGCCGCCGCGTTTAGTAAATAAAAGCGCGAGTTGAGTTGTGGGATGACTTATTTTTAAACAGGGCATGCCTCTCCCAGAGCGCTTGCATCGTTTATGCCTTTATCGTCAGGAAGCTTTTGTTTTCGCTATGTTAAGACTATTCTCGCAAGAACACCTTGCGTATTTGCAATTAATTTTGCACTGTCCAGTAAGACTTAACAGCTGAAACGGTCACTATGGGATTTGGCACATATTTGTTGATGGAGCCACACTTGCAATTTATTGTAAATATTGTCTGTGGAATGTGGGCTAATGAAAGGTTTAGAAATTTAACGTGTGCGCGGGCAACAAGTTCGAAACAATGAGAAGGATAACAATGGGAAAAAGAAGGTTAGGCGTTGGAAAACCTTTCGGAAGTGGATAGAACCCATTTAACCTTTCTTTACTAGTAGCAGCATTATATTTAGTAGCATATTATGCTAAAATTAATTGATTTGGTGAACCAGCGACGTAGTGTTGCTGGAAGCTGCCTGTGACAGTTCTCCCCCAGTTTCTGCATAAACCTCCACACCCATCGCATTCAATCTCCAACAGAAATTTGCTTTGTCAACACCCCCATTATTGACAATACTTTAATTGCGTTAATTACAGTAATATTTAAAGAGTAAGACTTTAATGCTCATCTGAACTCATAATCCAAGGCTTGTTTCAATTCCACTCCAGAGCTAAGTGAAGCTCTAACTTCCCAGCCACGAGATGGTGTTATATTTAAAACTAAATGTAAATGTTTATGCCAGACTCCATTAGACTCCCGCCACAAAAGCAGCCTTTGCTGGAACATCAATTGCATTTCTCAGCCACCGCCAGGTAGTTTATTACAAAGCACTAACAAAGCACCCGCAATGCATACCTTTACGAGCGCCTCTGAGCGTCACAT
This sequence comes from Ecitoglossa quadriceps, assembly GCA_027574925.1. Taxonomy (NCBI): domain Eukaryota; kingdom Metazoa; phylum Arthropoda; class Insecta; order Coleoptera; family Staphylinidae; genus Ecitoglossa; species Ecitoglossa quadriceps. Next base: position 65,644 of record JAODGC010018651.1, on the reverse strand, counting down.
ATTTCACAATTTTCCTAACTTTTCCCTTGCCACAAACGTCGCGGTTCACTGCAAGGCATTCCTTACCGTTGCTATCCTTTTAATCTGATCTGTCCAAAGTACCGCGAGTAGGAGTTCTTGTTTGTGGCTAGTAAAGGGAAATAAGGATAAATGAAGACACAAATATTTATGAATGTAGATTTAACACAATAAATATACGTCTGGTAATGAAGCATTGTTCGCGGAACTCCAAAAGATCGAAATTATAAAGCAGCATAGTTCACAAAACTACAGGTAGAGAACTGAAGTAAAGCACAAATTGTTAAATTTCGGATGATTAATGACCCAAGCCAAGCGAAACAAAACACATGGGGCATTTTCCGTCCAGTGACAGTGATTGGTTCTCCTTCCACTACGCTCAAGCGTTCTTGGTCTCCGAGCGGTTGTGACGTTCTCCCCACTCCAATAGCACGTAATAAAAGCAAAGCGCAAGTATCTAAACCGCAGTCGTTGCTGTGACTTCGTTTCGTTACTTTCAACTAATAAAATCAAATAAAAAAAGTAAGGTTTTGATATTTATCGAAACCATCTCGTGCCTCGCACAACTTTTTTACAGCCGCTAGGAAAACATTTTCTAATTGCGCACGTTTTGCCTCGCTAAATAATTTGCTCGTTTCGGACCGTAATTTTTGATATCTGTAATAAGGAAACTCATTACTGCGCTTATTACGGGCATGCAAGCTGTAATGTTAGATGGTCGTTTAGTTACTTAGTTAGACATTTAGCAAATGTTCATATTGCGGATGCAACGTTGCAAAAACTTCATCGTCAGAGGACTCAATCAGATAAGCAATGTTCGTAGCCTTATAAACCCCAATTCCTAAACGTACGTTCTCTTCTTTAAACTAATAAAGTAATATTCAACAGGAAATGAATAAAGTGCACACAAGAAGAGATATAATTTATAAAATTTAATTAAAATTTAAATTGCCCCACATGCCATATCTTCATGTCCTGCTTTTGCTGGGAACGTCACTTCCACCGCCCCCGCAGTGCATATTGCGTATTAACATTTCGGAATCCGCGCATAAACGACATCAACGTAATTTCGCAAACCATTAACCCAATAAGTTATAAAACGCGTTCACATTGTATGGGACTGTTTCTTAATTCTATGTTTCAATTCAGCATGGTAGAAAAGTATTCATAATTCACAAATAAATCACGCCTAACAATTGTAATTTATTGGCATAGTTCATTGAGTGTTGCACTTGGAATAATCGTGAATTGATTGCCTGTGCTTAGACAGTATTCCAGTGCTGGCGCACAACTTTGATCTTCAATCAATTGGGTTTACAAGTTCCAAATGTTCCTAACACTTTGCAGACACTTGCAATATATTGCTGCGTTTTATATCTCGCTGTTGGACACTTTGATCGTATGCTGATTGATCGTAATGAAAAGTTTAGTGGCAAGTAACGAGTTTAAAATTGCAAGCGTTTGCAAAGAAATTGAATTTTTAAGGAAATGGCCAACAAGAAATGTATTCAAATAAACTGTATCAGCTTATGTTTATAAAATCTAGAGGTCACTATAACTCACAGTAGCTACAGTCATACCGCTGCGTATACTAACAATCGACTGGTTGTGAGCTACGGAGTTCACCCCACTCCAACACCAATGTATAAAAGTAAGCAACGAGCGGATCAAGTCGCAGTCGTCGCGCAAACTTCCTAGTGTGAACTCAAAGCACGTTTTCCGGCTCATGCTATGTTTTCAATATGATACTGATTGTAAAAGTTCTACAATATTTTGAACAACCATTTCTCTTTTTCTTCGTACGTTCCTATGAGACAGTTTATTACATTCGTCAAATTTCGACATTTGGTTGAGAGACTCGGTCCAAATATAAACAATTGCAGACTTCAACTTCTATCTCGTCCATCAACCATTCCTTTGCATATCGATTTTAATTATTCTTGGATTGAGCCCAATCTCGGCGTGGCCCGTTGCTGCGTGCATTCGAGTGAAATGTGCGTCTTTGCCGCCTCAAACGCTCCCATTCCACCAGCAAACGACGAAACAGAACCGTCCGTGTCGCTGCCGCCACCGTGGCGCTCTAATGGCCCGATTCCCAATATCACGCCGCTTCTGTGAATCTCCCCGCTCGAGATATTTCCTTTGCCAATACGCCCGACAGGCCATTGATCAAAAAGGCGATGGAAGAAGTGGGTAAACACTTTGGGATATTACATAGGTCGACTTTCTGAGCAGAAGCAAGTTTTTGGGAAGCATCGCGCAGTTAATTCAGGGTATTACTTTTCATTTTCATATCAGATGGAAGCAATTCACTGTTATACCTTAATGCAACTTTATGTGGTATCCACATAGTTTATGGCTAAGTGGGACATTCCCGAATTGTTCCTTCTAGGAAATTGGGAAGATGCATTTGTTTGAGAAAACATGTACAACTACTGTGGGGATAGTGCAATTATTCCAAGTTTGCTACCTTGCGGAGCAAACTTCATCCAATTGGGATTTGAATCAAGTGATGGGAAGCAACCCGACATAGTTGGGTACCTGTCGTGGAAAATTACCATGTAAGTTATTAACATGTAACCGTGGAAGTACAATTTCGCCACTTGATGACATATTAATATCAAAAAAGGACCGAAAGTAAACTAAATAGGAATTGAAGCAAACTATATAGTTTCAAATAAAACGTTATCTGAAAACACTACTATACAACTAACTTCCTTAAAAATCTGGTTCTATCATACTGACACCACTTAACATAACCACACTTATTTAAATGTACTACCTTCAAATCTGTCAGCCCTGTTTTCTCATAACCGTACTTTTTAGACATCCTTGTTTTCTGTCCTAGTTGGGTTTATACGATTAACCCTTGCTAAAAAAATGAATTAAAATCTGCAGTTTACATTGGGGAACAGATTCAGATCCAGTTGATGAAATGGCGAGCGAGTTATCTTAATCAGTGGAATAATAATTAACTCCCTTCACATAATCACCTCATTAGCAGTAAAACCAAACGGTACATCTAATTCATCCATCCCAACATAAAACGAACCATTCCCAGCTATTGATGTTCCTCAATCGGAATAAAATTGCTCACAATGTTCACGCTGAGTGTCCATGTCGGTGATGTTCCTTTTCATTTGTTTAAAATATTTATTCACCATTATTGCGGATTGACGAGCAAATGGACATTAGCATCGACGGCGGGCATCCATTAAAAAAGGTTATAAACCAGTGTGATTCAATTTATATGCAAATATATTAAACGTTAACACGGTGCGTGCGTACCAATTGCGCGCAATGGTAAACAACGTGCGAAATTGGGGCACTAAAGATGGCAAATTTTACGTGTGGAGGAGTGTAAACCGAACCGAATAGTATTTTGCACACATTGCCATGCCTGAACACGTGGAAATTATAGGAGATGCGTGATATTTTTGCAATCTGTGTACGTAGAGTAGAAGTTCGGGATTAGTCAGAAAGAGTTTACCCAATACATGCAATATTAACACGCGTTGCCCATATTTATTTATAGGTTATATTTATAATTTTATGGTGGGTCCTTTCATGGTTGGGACAAGTAGTTAAGGTAGCAGTGCTGCGCACGTACAATTACAAATTGCCCCTCCTCAACTCCGTACCACCAAAACCACCTTAGGTCCAAAACTCCCTCAGGATGTGATTGCACCTAAAGGAATCGTAAGGTATCCCCCAAATCATACCACAAGACACACTATGCCCATCTTGATCCCTGTCCCAAACTAGGCACGAGCCTACTTAGAGTCCCCAGCGTGCCAACAAACTCAATGTGGAAGAAAACACATTTATTGCATGCTTGATTTTTAACATTTCTTCTTCACAATCATGTTGATATTTCATTCCACTACTAACGTTAGAATACTACCTGTTCTTTTGCTTGACATGTGAGGATTTAAACGTTAAATTTAAAATGGCGCATGTGCAACTCGCTTCGATATTTGCCACTAAGTTGATAGATTTGTGATGCTCTGTGATTGTGGCGAAATTCAAAAAAGCTTTTAAAACCAAATTCAATTCGTTTCATCTTTCTAGTTATTTGGCACTGACCCTGATCAGCCATCCTCCATCCCTCCTCCTCGCAGCACACACCGCTAATGACATTTACGGCCGTGTAAAGCTTTCAGCTGCTGGCAAACATTCGCCGTGGGATTACAACAAACTAATGTTTATAGTGCGTGTTTGCACAAACGTGCCATAAATGTGTCAATTGCATCAAGTGCATAAATACCAGCACCCCGCGATGATGGCCGGCATCCAAGTTTTTCGTGCGCACACACATTCAATTTACGACGTCGCAGGAAAAATGCTTGTTGCTGGATTTTATTTATAATACTGTTATAGACTATTTAAGCATCAATCAGTGCGTTATTTACTTGCCACGCCTGTGTGTTTACACAGGCGGCACAGTGAGATGGTGTCGTTTCATTAGTATTTTGCCGAGGGTTGTTTTGTAATAGACTTTGTAGGTGCAACAGAAACGACAATAACGCAAGGCACTACCTTTCTCTCTCACTTTGAGCTGCTTAGTCGCGGAGCATATGATTTATCTAACATGTTCGACTGAATAAATTTTAAAAAAGGCCAGCATTAAATTAATGGTAGAATTAATAGTACCCTCGATATATACTCTATAATTCCTGCCACTTGGCTATTGCATTCGATAAAATCAATATTGAATGTCCCTTCATTTCCCCACATACGCAATAAACTGGAGTCCCTTTCCTATAATTACAACACCCACCCACCAGCATTTATAGCCCAATAAAAGCTTCATAACAAATACAGACGATGCCATAAAAGGATAAAAACAGGTAGAAACTCACTCTGGATAAATAAAACATGCATCCATTATTTCCTTTCATATTTATTGCACATGGTTCAATATGAATAAATATGTACCACTTTCACATTAAAATAACCCTCCAAAGTATTTTGCCAACCCTGGGGGAGAAACTTAACTAACCTTTGGTATTTTAGCATATTTCCCAGTCCTGGTATCCCGAATGGTGGCAATGTCCAAGAGATCAGTCTCCTTGTTCTGGTCTGTCCAGTAGATGTAGAAACCATGTTGGTCCACGTATAGAGTCACTGGAGTACCCACACCTGAATCCTGAAACAAACAAATGCAATATGCATTGAGTACATCCCAAATGTTTGCATGATAATGTCTATTTTTCAAGACTTCAGTCTAACCGCGACTGAACCCCGTTCGGGAACCTTTGCCTCTCGTGTTGTACTTCCTTATTCGCGCACTTTAATTGCACGCCATGAGAATACCCCCGGCATTTTCAAGCAGTCGGCTTGTCTGCGCCCTGCCTGCTTCTTATTTATTCAAATGAGTACTGCTAGAATTCCCACGACACTCAGCCGAACAGTTGTGACATTATGGCATAAATAATGCAACACAAACGCACATTATTTATGTCCATCAAAGTGTAATTGATTGTCTGAAGAAACAAGTGCATACTACACTACTACTGTGCTCAGGAAAAATTTAATTTCCACGACAATGTTGCAGGTGGCATTACAGAATGAGATGTAGAGATAGACAACCAAAGTGTCATCAATAGATTGAAGATTGGATATTGCAATAAGAATTGAAAAAATATTGTTGTTATTGTTGAGCAAAACTACTAATACTTAACTTTGTTTGTGTGACTAGATATAAGACAACTAGATAGTGTTCGTGCCACTGTATCCATTTACATAATTACCCTTAATATTTATGGCATTGTACGGAGGGTTGTTATGAAGTCATTGCGATAGGCAACCGAAACAGCTGACATCCGAGAATTGCAATTTGAAAGAATCTAAATATTTGCAGAGATATTCCACAGGTGTACTTCGCCCTTCCCCAAACCAGGCGCTTTCTTTCATCTCCCCTTGTGGATTTTATTGCCGTTACGTGTCAAGTCAGAGTTAAAGCGGTGTCATGTCTGTTCCTCTCTGTTTGCAATTGTCCCACACGACCACAACTCCACCCGCTTTGCACAACGGACAACACCCTCGCGCTTCAGTTGCGATTCGTTGTATCGTGCCTCCAACCCGGTCCGCAGTTATCGTATGATTGACACGTCTGTTAACTGGATTCAGTTACTCCATTCACTTGCATACACCCGACTTTACCCTCCATGCCAAATGAGTAAATAATATTTACAATGTCAAAGCGGGTATATACCAGCTGTGAAGAACGATCCTTTCAATTTCCGTAGACGTTTGTCTCAAGTTTGCATCTTTATCGAGGATGACGTAGCGTGGCGCTGCTGATGCATTGTTGACGACATCCGGCTTTTGCGAGTACTCAATGGAGGTGGTCGAGAAATAAGGTTTACGATGCAGCGCTTGATGGAAGGAGCTTTGGAATGCGTAATGTGTTAGAACCACTTGGACCACTACGAGCAAAAACCTCGCAGCAATTGATGGCTTTATTGTCGACAGCCACACATCAAATCAATAGCAATGACGTTATTAAAGCGATCTGCTCTCTACGCGAAGGAATAAGACAAGGTGGAAGCAGTGAGGGATCCTTCTTTTAGTAAAATTGATTCAACTTGATGCAATCTTGATATCTTACTGAACAGGCCCAACTTTTGTAGTGTAATTGACATGCTTAATGCAAGAATTCGGTAGCACTTGTGCCTTCATATTAGATATTGTCACTAAATAGTACAAGTGGGATGTTCAGAATTACTTTCAGAGTGCTTTGGAGATATAGACAGTTGAAGATTACTTACCCTTTCACGTGAAACCTCGTAAAATGTAAATACTAGAAGGATATCTGTATGGGCCCACCTTAATATCTCACAATGGACGCATCTCAGGAAGCTAATGAAAATGATATTTTATTCCTTCCCCTTAGAATTACTTTAGTCTTAGAATTACCACGGAACAGCAAATTGGTATAACTTCTGACTCGTGAGACCAGCCACAATTATTTATCCGCAATTCGTGGACGATATTGAGTGATAGCATTAATTATACCAAAAGAAATTATATTGGCATCATGAATAATGGACAATGAAATATGAAAAAGCAAAATAATCGAATCATGAGCTTTGATTGATGTCCAGACCATCAAATATTCAAATACTCAGAATGGAATTTACGTGTACCAGTCAAACGGGAGGTTAATTTAATCGCACGTCAATGGGGAGGGGAGCAAGGTGGTAGGAGTAAATCCCTGTGAGAAATGCACTAACAAATACCACGCGTTAAAATACAAGTTTTTTGTCTACTTCCAGCTAGGGTTAGAAGAAAACCCAAATAGAATCAATCAGTCCCAATTATCTACTTCACATCAAATGCAAATACAATTCGTACAAACTACCTGTAATTTGTAGTACCCTCAAAATGAAGTTAAAACTTCCACCACCGCAAGAAGGAAGAACTACCACTCGAGTAATGCAATTAGGAAGCTCGCAAGTAAATATAGAGCCTGCAATGCGTCCGCATGCATGCCATTGTTTAATAAATTAAATGCGACGGCTGTCGGCGCAACCCTCGTCTGACATGCTAAATTTAGAAAGCATTTGAACGATTTTTAACCACTCCCAGCATAAAAGATCCTTCGCCCCGTCATGCCGACTGCTTCATGCAGAGGGAGTGATTTATTGAGCTAACCTTGACTTAGAATCAAATTTTTATATGCAACCAACTGTAATTTCATTCAAGGTTCATTTTCAGATAAAGCGCGGAATACACCAGTTGAACGGTGTAAAACTTCAACAAGTTTATTCTTGCACGCAGTATGGATGAGTTGATTGCGTGCGAGCGGCACTGGGGGATGATGAAGGTGGCAGTAGAGTATATACACGCGTCGAATCAATATATCGACCAACAAACACGGCCGGCGCGCTCGCCGTTCGCCCCAAAACGGAAAATTATTATACACGTTCATCCCATGCCCGTACACGTATCGCGAAAGCCCCCGCAGAATGCTCGTTCATTTTACTCGATGACGACACGTTTAAAGATTTTCTCACCACCCTCCCCCCACCCCATCCGCCATACTAGCGCAGCTGTGCACCACCGGCACGTAACTATCCGCTAATAGTGCTCGCACCCACCCGGCACGTACGGCTGCAAATTGAAACTTTGGAGATTTTCCAATTTTGTTGCCAGCGTCGGATATTGCCAGCACGACACATTTTGCATTATTGTATTTTCCGAAAAATGTTTTGATCAACGAATAATGAGTACTAAGAACAAGAACGTATACGCAGCGAAGAGAAATTATGTAACGCAGGGGAGTGGTAAGGGATGGGGTGGGTGGTAAGTGCACTCTAAGGTAGAGAGTGTAGAGAGAGAAATAAATTGCTGTATTTATAAGATATTTGTGCTTTAAATAACTTTTCTCCAATTTTTATCCACATTGAAAATTGCAACCCACAGTCCTCTGCAACTTCCGTTGCTATTACGTCGGAAAAGAGAAAGTGTCTAAATCATTTTCAGAAATAAAGAAGGAAATAATTTCGGAGATTCCTCAACATTTCTACATAGTACTGAAAAAAAACATATTGGGCACATATGGATAGAGAAACCCTTGACTACCACCTTCGCCATTGCCCCGTGTCCAAGCAAGCTGGTGGAATATGAAAAACAAGAGAATAAAAGAAAATTTAGTTGAAAGAAAGAAAATCAAGTTGGACATTGAAATTAATTACCTCTATAAAATAGTAACCATTTTTTTCTATTCATTCAACCATCTAGAATATAACAACATTGTATTGCACTTCATGGGTCTATAACCACCGTTCATGCATATTCTTAGCTGTCCCATTTATGCCTCGCACATGAATAGCATTAGCCTCAACTTGAACTGCTTCCTTCTCACCAACATCCTCCACTTGGCCCACACCATGCTACCCATACCCACACAATAAGTTACTCAAGTACCCCTTCACCAGCCACACACGGTAATCGCTGACTTTCATCGCCACTGGAAAAAAGGCGTCCGTGAGCACACCTTCCTCGATCTGGGTCAAGTACGCAACCCTTTCGGGACGATTTTAGCGCGCTAGTGGAAGAAGTGCTTAATGTGAATATAAACAAATGCCCCTTGAAGGTATTATTACCTAAGGCGGCGTTGAGCATAGATGCTATTTTTAGACGAGATGATACGGTAAATGCAGAGAGTGACCTATAAATGAGTCACAGGAAGAAGTAAGTTCAGTTGGAAGAAGGCAAGAAGTTGGTGAGAAGGATTTATTGAGAGGGCAGAGTTTAATTAATATCCTAAAATAGAAGCTTACATGTTGCACGAGCAACCTGGCAAGGTGCTAATATATTCTCTGGCGTCCCAAGAAAATTGGGTATTATTTTTAGATCCATAGTCAAGCATAATGACTCCTATGTCATTATTTGGGAGCGTACTGTTACCCATGCCGGATACCGACACCAGACTCATCCTTCACTACATCCACTAGTATGAATATTAGTTGATACGCAACTGAGCTACGGAGCTAGACTAATAACTATTATTTCATTCGTTTAATTCTTGAACCATAAAAAAAATTGAGCTCCGAATAAAATTTAATTAAAGTCCATCCTAAAAGAGATAGAAAATGAAAGAACAATCAACCTAGATCAAATGTAATCCTTGGGTATTTACTAATCACTAATCAATTTTTTTTATTTCGATTTAATTTGCTGAAAAAGCTGGCTATTTTCCTAGTGTAGGAAGAACCCAGAATGGTGTTCGGATATTTTGAAACCTTAAGCTCCCTTGGACTCTTCATAGTGTTATATTATGAAAAACTGCACTAATAGAAATCTATTCAAGTCATTTTAATTAAAATCCTCCATTTTATATCCGTCTGCACACGGCCAAGGTATCACGTCTTGCCCTATGTGGAATGCTTTCTTTGACGTCATCAAAGCCCCATAATACCTCCCAGTGCATTCTAAACCACCCCAAACCCAAAATAGCAACATTTTAGCAATTTGTTTTCCAAACCTGGACCACAATTCCCGTCCAACAAAATCTGGCGCAAGCTAACTTGAGAATGTTCATGTGCACATGAGCAAGCCCAGAATCAAGATAGGGCTTGAGCAGAAGATTGGCGCACATTGAAATCCGCAATATGGAACGCGGCGCTGCCAAGCGGATGAATGCGCCGCCTCCGATTTATACAGGTGAATGTCAGCTCAATGGAAGCAACACAAACGCAGGCCTGGCGTTCATTCCGTTCGATGATTACGAATGGAGCTAACGAAACGGTCGCCGTGGTTGGCGTTCCATCTATTTGCACACGCATTCCCAGACCGCTGCCCGCTCGCGTTGGACATGGGTTGAATGGGTAAAATGTACCGGAATAATATTTATACGTTTCCGGCATTGATTTTCTCTAATGGCGGCTTAAATTGCCAATTCGGGAGGCATGGGGGCAACTAAAAGTGAAAAATTGAATTTCACCAATAACACATTAGGATCGGAAGGGAATAGAATTAGGAGACATAAATTGTGCAACCGCAATAACAATCTCATTAAAGAGTAAATTACATTTCTGGGAAAACTCCTCGGTAGCACACTTGGCAACGCGTTGGTTTTCAAGTACGCAAATCGCGGTTTAAATCCAAAACACCTCCTTTAGGAGCGTTGTAGTTAAAACCAAAGAGGGGTCTGCCATCCCTTCGAAGAAACTGTCCACCCGATGGATGGCAAGTGTTGGTCTGTGACCAAAATGAACGCTCACACACCACCTGGGCATAAAAGGTAATAAGAATCTGGAAATTCTAGGAATAAAGTCAAATCTTGGCTTGGAGGGAAATGACAGGAAGTGTATACAGCACCCATCACGAGAATGGCCCAAATTGAATTTGTAATTTCCGCTCCGACCACAGCGCACCGTTGCCTTCAGCTCACTTTAACCCAACTGACACGAAAACGTTTTAATAACAAAGTATCTATAAATAATTCCTTTCTTCTTCCTTCCTTCTGCTCCCTGACCTTCCCAGCGCCAATCTAACGGATATCCGCTGACCCAAGATTTATGATAAGTCGCCATCAGCAAGAAAATTGGAAAATGCATTCGTGCGAATATATCACCACAATATATTAGATTCGTACTTCTATGTGTCCCTCTCCATCCTTCTTCCACGTCGCACGCTTCACCGGCAAATCGAGCAAGAACAAAACGAACACAAGCTGCGGTATGCATCGCAGGAATAAAACCCCAAACATCACCGACATGATACTCCTGCAGGCTGCGGGCATGATTTAAACCTCGGTGAGACAAACCAGTTGAGCTCGCAGCCCAGCGCGCCCCGTCGAGGCCGGAATTTATTGATTTAGTTATTTAGTTTCCGCCCGTGCGTTTCATGCCCTGGCGCGTGAAGATTTTTTCAGATTTGTAGTAATCCACCAAGCTGGCCATTAATACTATATGCCGCATTCGATAACTGTTCAGCTTCACTATCTTGATACTTTTGTTTGTCTTCTATTTTTGGGGAGAAATCTGTCGAGGCAACCTTAGGAGAAGTTGCACAAGGTACAGTTGGGGTTGTTGTTGGGTTATTATTGGGCATTCGAAAGTCTCTAAGGGGCATAAAATGTAGTCAACTTATTTATTACCATTTCAATAGGTATACGATAAAAATGTAACTTAACACCTTCAAATATTCTATCCAAGCTAATTTTGGGTTTCGAACCACAATCGATTCTAATCCATTCCAATCAACGGGATTTGTTGCTTATA
>JAODGC010018651.1:0-32515 GCA_027574925.1 Ecitoglossa quadriceps | reverse complement strand
AACGTACTAATTAAAACAATTCTTCTACGTGGTTTGTTGCACTCTTCATCCTCCCACAGTGTAACATTCGTCAGCATAATAAATTTCCAGCATGGACGCACACTTTTATTAGGCTTTGTTGGACACATGCATTTTTTCCTGTGATACAACAAAGTATTAACCGTTTGATGAATGTTTTTGCTATAATAATTGTGCTTTTATCTTCCAGGCAACACTGGTTCGATCACTGCACACTCGCCGGATTACGGCTTTGCGTCGTCGCCGCCGGGCGTGCGGGAGGCGGCGAACACGCTCGCCAACGCCGTGCAGAACTGCACCGCGCCACCATTGCCAGACGCCAACATCTTGCGGGTACTGGCACACTGGCTGCAGGTAATAAATTTAATTTGCACTTCATTATTGCGCACAAACTGCGGCAACTATACCGCAAAGTTCACTTGCCACATATGAGTATGTGGCATGTGGACACATTGCAGAGATGGGGGTGGGAGGTGTTAGGTTGATAATAACAAAGTTTAGTTTTTATCGTTGGACGCCAAATTGCAGGGGTTTGGATTTTAGTTGTATTGGAGAATTTGCGTCATTCAGTTAATTAGATAGGCTATTGTCAGTTGTAATAATTGGGTATTGATAGTATCGGATTAATTAAAAAGGAATTACTCATTATTATCATTAGTCATAATGAGAGGTTAATTAACGTTGAATGCATAATGCGGATTTAATTATTATGTTATTGCCTATTATTTTATTTGCTTAATTATCACTTTTGTACTTAATTTAAAATCGAAAAAAAGCATAATGAATTAGCTAGTAATTGGACAACGATGCGGCTTTGATGATCACAAAGTCTTGACTGCGCGGTAGGACACACTCTGATTACACTTTATACGTGAAGAATATAGTGGGGATAACGTCGACTCACTTAACACGTACGAGCGACTTCTTCTCTCTCATTCGCTACGCTCTCGACTTGCAGTTGAGATAGATGCAGGCGGCGATTTTATTTTTTCTCGCTCATGCATTATTACTGCAACATTCTGAAATTAATGATTAACATGGAGTAACTAAACTGATTTAAGATGGACTAATGTTTTATTTTGCCTTTATTTGTCTTGCATTTAACTCGTTTCTACTAATAGGACATAAGATTTCAGTGTTTTTCCAAAGAGCACAATTTGTTCAGTGCATATACTATGTCGTTATTGATTTTTAATTACATCACAATTCTGACAGTGTTTTGCTTGTCTTTCTACTTTGAGCTTTGTGCTGATGATATCTCTTTGGAGTACTTCTCCGCCCTGTGAGAATCCATCGCGTGCTGCTAACTTTTTAATTGACAGTGCGAATGTCAGATAACAACCACACGGAAGGTTAATTTTATTATGGTCGTTGCTGGCTTGACGTTGTTTTACTACAATGATATCGCGCAGATAAATTGGCTTAATGCATTTGGATTTATTGCAATTAAATACACTTAGTGCTCAGTGGGAAGAGCACTAAGGAAACTTTTATTAACTTTTAAATGATGAAGACGAAAAATACGTTTAACATACAATTCAATACTATATATGGTCATTAGTGCATTTGAATTGAGTTGTCATTATTTCGATGGTTGATGACCTAACCTAACCTCAAGGTTTTTACACTCTAAATTGGCGGTTTTTTCTCAAAGTTATGCATTTACCAATGCTTTCGCAAATAGGAGGTGTAGTGGATGAAAATTGATGCAGAAATGAAGCAATCGGATTTGTACATATGGCAATCGACACAATTCTGAAATTCGAGGATAGTTGCATACCTTGGTTTAAATCAATTCTATAATTATAGTATTTTGTTAGAACCGTATATGTTCTATGTTTTATTATGCTCGAAGGCAGTCCAATTATAAATTCCTTTCTTGGTGATTTTTATATGTACCATCAATATGTGTCATATTGATTACACTTGTGGTTTAATTTTAGGTCTATTCCTCTGTATATCCCACATTTGCATTCATTTTAATATATTTCAAAGCAAATATGAAACCAGGCTATCAAAACAATTCGAACCGTTCTATATTACATCAACAGAGGCAAATTAAAATCAGAGTTTACCATGATTAAATAGTAGAAACCACGCTGTAATATAATTAACGATTATGCCTCCTCCTCCGAATCATTCCCGACTAATAACATTCAATGCGATACACATGCACGTTTATTAGTAATTTGCGAAATTACATTTGATTAAATTCGGCGTTTGTCGAATCTCGAAATGTTTTTCGTTGCTGGGCATAATACAAATTTATAGCGCCAGTCCAATTATGAAATGCTGCAGTGTTTATTCAGGGCTGAGTTTGTCGAACGCGGAGAGGGTGAAGGTTATTGGACACGCTTCGAATTAGCACAATATGCACACTTGCGAAGAAATATCCACTCTGATCGTTAGCAAGTAACATAAGTTGAGTATAAATTACGATTTTTAATCGCGTCGGAAAATATTAACTTGGATTGTGCGTTATGGGGTTTATTACCTGCATTGTGTGGCTGGAATTAAAATTTTATTTGGATACTGCTTTGATAGAAATGTTTGTTATGCTTTTATTCTGTTTTAACGGACGGAAATTTATTCACCTTAGTGAAATTTCAAAATGTATTTGTCATCCTGAGGAATCCATTAGTCGCCTCAGTCTTATATCTATTGGTATTAATATTTCATTCCTTTGAGTTATTCTATTTTATATAGAAGTGCAAGTTATATAAAGTTGAAATGTTGCAAACAATGGTAAAATATTTACAATTGTTCAGAATAGCGCATGGGGATATTTTAGCTTTTATTGCTTGGAATGGTCTATTGGTTTAGATGTGAAACGTAGGAAAATCGCTAAATGCATTAACTATGCAAATGTACACAGTATTTACAAAATCTTCTTGACGGGAATTATTTGTTCATGCACTGCCTTTTTTTTTTGCAAATTCCTCTCCACACGCAGGCTCGCATTCATAACTCGTCGCTTTACCCAGATTTTCTATTAGAATATATATTGATTATCACAAGGTAATTTCAATTTTTATCATATTTGCACAAATATTTCTTTTTTATTCCCTCCAACGATTTATGAAGCAGTGGTAGCTGCATAATGTAAGACTTTGGTGATACAGGTCATAAATGTCTTCTGAAATGAAAAGCTAGCGTATAGTTTATGGGGGTGGAATTACAATCTGCTTTTATGTTTTGATCGGCTGCCACTTTAAACATAATTCTTTTTTATATCCAGCCCTTGAAGCACAATCAATACCAATGTCTTACAAGAAATGCAAAGTCCAATAGTACTCACAGACAGGAATTTGCTTCCATTAGCTTTGATTGATTATCTGTTATCTTTGGTTATCTAATAGAGGATAGCAGATTGAAATAAGAAATAATATTACAAATATTTTTTTCCTTGCAAAAATTACGATTACATTTCTGCTATCTCTGACATTTATGCGTGGATAACAACAAAACTTTTCAACAACAAATTGTCTTCTACGAATGTTATCTAAACTTGAGAGTGTCGTTTAAAATCTATCAACAGTAGTTTGGTGTCTTTCTTAAAATGTCTTCTACAGTTGGGTATTGTTAAAAGGTTCTGCTTGTATACATATAAAACAAGTAGTCTGCATTTGAATCGCAAACAGTATTTAAATAACAATTCCTATTCTATTTCCTCCCGGCATGGCAACTGCTCCTATCCCGGCTTTTCCGTCTATGTACATTCGCATTTCTGGTGTATACTCAACAATCGATAAGGGCGAACATCATAAAAAGCAATATCATCTTCCCGCTGTGGAAATAGAATTACAGTTGGGACTAAAAGCACACAATGATAGATTCTAGATACTTACTAGTATAAATAAATAATTTAGTCAATTTTAATCAAACTACATGTTTTCACATGTACTTATCAAAAATGATGATGTGAAGTTTTAATTTTTGGGGCAATGGTGGTTTCCTGGTGGTACACAACATTGACATGGGGACAGGTTGACATATTCATTTTGTATGCTCTAATTACGGGAGGTATATGTTTAAATTGTGGACTGAGGAGACATTGGGAAGCAAGTAGAATGTTGGAAGGTACTACCGCTAAAAGTTTTCTGGTTTTTCCGGAAGTTTTTTTATTCTCCTAAAAGTATAGGTAATACTAGTTCTGTAGGTTTGTTAGTGAATATGGAACTAGAATATAACTGCTATACCTATGAACAAGTACTTTGGAAAACCGAAGTTATCCTTAAGCTAGTAGACTATAGCTAGCTAATAAAAAAAATATCTACCTTATGGATAATGTAATCATGGGATAAATGATATTTCAGTACCGCATTCTGTTTACCATTTGACTGCTTTTTCTTTCTTTTCTAATTAACTCCACTGAGGTGGTGGTTAATATAACGAACCCACTTTTCAACGTCTGATTTAAGATTTTTCTTTAATTGTTTTCCAACAGTTGTGTTCATCTCTTCATTCAGGGAATGCCGACGGCTTCCGAAACCTTGCCGCATTTTCCCAACTATTAGGAGTTATGCCCCCAATCTGTCATGATTCGTGTGCGGGGCACGTCCGCCATTCATCGCAGCTGCAATCATCCCACGGCTAACCCTCTGTAATCAGCGCCACGCTATCGTCATTACTCGCCCCTCACGACACAAATATATGCAGTCTTCTTAATCTTGATTAAAAATTCTCCATTTCCCATGCCATTCTTATCCCACTTATGTCATGCAGCGCAAATCTTACACTTATGCACTCGTTGAATATGACTAATTTCCACATTTTCATATTCCACTGGGTGGCAGTGACAAATCGGATTTATCAGCCTGCGTGCCTGCTTTGAGCTGATATAATTCTTGACTGCGGCTAAATGCAAAATTACGTAAGGCTGGGTTAAACCTTGTTCACATTATGAATTCGTAAGAAAAGTACGTTTTACCTTTGAATTTCTTCTGTAGTTGATTGATGGGCACGTCGCGTGTGGCGAAAATTGCGCGCAGAACAACAAACGGGGCGATTGATCTCCATGCATTTTATTCTGAAATTAAGGACGGAGTGGTGGTGGTGGTTGTACGGGGTTGGGGGTGGTGATGCATCAGTGCACAGTGATTAATTACTGCTTTTCGTGTCAACGAATAGTAATTAATTGATCGATGACGCTTTTCTGCAGGAAAAACTCTAAAACCTGCGTTGCCACTATTGCCTAAACATCAGCATTTACACCTTAATGATTCGTATTGATTTAGCGAATCCACCGCATGGAAATTGCGATGGATACGTTGATTATTAGATTAGATAACGATGGCTAGACGGACGCTTTCTAGGTGGTTAGCAGTTTATATCCATCACTGCATCCAATCCACAACGTCTCTATTAATATCATTCAATTTGTCAGTGCGGTGATTGTGATTTAGTGGGCGCATTAGTGAGATTCGAATGTGGATTGTGAAATCTAATGCAAAATTGAGATGGAGAAATCAACGGTTAGTGGGTAATTGCATTACGAAATTAGTACGTTATGTCATATGGTTGACTCGTAACATTTATTAGATATTGACCTAGTTATTAATTAACTGCTGGGGATTTAATAGGAATTTAGTTTTATGGTGATGAAGCTGATGTTTTTATTGATTGATTTCTCTTTTGTTGCAGGTAAGCTAACTTCTTAAATAGATTTGACGAAGTGGCATTTCATGGTGGCAAGTGAAGTAAGTCAATTTATTTTTAGTGACGAAATTGGCGTTGCAATTCTGCTCACGTAAAATGCCTTTTACTTTAGATAAGATAAACATTTTGTCCTCCAGAGCAATTTCCACTAACCCGATGACAATCTCTTCTCTCCTACAGAAATGTTCCTTTCAAATTTCAGCCATTTCAACTACTTTAAACTCGCTCAAACAAAACTATTCCTTTTTTATTTCCTTCCCAACAGCCAACTCCCTTTCTAGTTTGTATGCTCTTTGCTACAACTTGACTTTCCGTCTCTTCTATTTTGGCTCCGTCATTTTACTATTTTCTTTCCCACTGTCGAATCTATTTCGATCAACACTGGGGCCATTTGTACATTAGCCACATTTGTCGCCGGCCGCCTACGCGTTTGGCGTTCATTATTTCGTTTCTTTTTTCTAAGCTCATTCGGTGGTGAGCTTTCGGTTTCCATGGCGATGCGCCGCTCAGTATCCTCATGGATGTAGTGGGGTGCATATGTTTGATACCAACCAAGTATTGAGTGCTTTGACTGCAATCAATGGCATTTCTTCTAATTGGATTGTGTGAAATGCGAACTAGGGAATGCCGCAAGGATAGAATTGTAATTGGAGTGAAAATTGGAAAGTTCGTGTTGGACAACTGACAAATTGTGGTGCAGAATATGCAGACAGTTTGAATATTCCGGCCGCGTGGAATATGCGCGAACAAGTTCCCAAAAGGGCTGTGGGAAAGTCGGGAACAGTTTGCGCAGGGTTGCCGATTGTTACCATATAAGTGAAGCTGCCGCCGACGGGGATATGCCAACCGGTGGGACATGGGGAATTTCAACGAGAACGTGAGATAAGCATGTCTAACCGCCACACCGTCAGCGGGATTTTAACTATCTCTTTGCTCTCGGGAGAGGGGTGGGGACAAGCATTTCGCATTTTTGGTGTATTTTTTGGATAGTTGCAATGGAGGAGCATACAAAAGAGGTGTCTTTTTTGCTTCGCCTGATTCCAACTCCACCCGTTAGACGTCGAATTATGGTTGAAGGTTTACCTGCAAATCGGACATCAGGGTGGGACGTTGTCATCGAGACAACTGACAATCAACAGAATATAAGGCATTCGCTATTTCTCGATGGTAAACCTATCGGTTTTGCATTGCCTGTTACTGATTACCAAAGTGTACATAGACAACCATTACATGATCATGTTAATTGTAATCCATTCAATCAAAGATACCAAGATTTGGCTAACTGTCAATATGCTGCCCATTTAACGTCTATGCCACCCACGTCTCCCATACGCAGCCGACGTTTACCAGAACCATCTGCACCACCCTCGGAAGATGAGGATTCTCGTGACAATATCAAATATCAATCAAAAAATGGGTTTCTTAGGGTAACATTTTGTTTTCTTTTTAAGA
Source organism: Ecitoglossa quadriceps (assembly GCA_027574925.1). Classification (NCBI taxonomy): domain Eukaryota; kingdom Metazoa; phylum Arthropoda; class Insecta; order Coleoptera; family Staphylinidae; genus Ecitoglossa; species Ecitoglossa quadriceps. Next base: position 25,387 of record JAODGC010018651.1, on the reverse strand, counting down.
ACAGCAATACTAACAGTTGATTTGTGGTGCTTTGTTTGGCTACTTTGTGGTGTAGGCTCATAATCAACAAAGTAAATTGGATTAAAATGGACTAAACCACAGAGCAAAGCGTGATGTATAAAATATGATGCGCAAATTGTGTTCTGGATTGCTCTCCATTCAGTTGCCTCCTCCCAAAAAAATGCATTAACTCTGTATAATATTTTACATATGAATGGTAATTTCTTTTTGAAAACTTCATCAAAAAAATGCATTTTGTGAATTCCTCTGTGTACGCTGGTAATCTACTGAACAATCTTTTCCAACCAAACCTAGTACGTACTTTTCATTGTATCACTTTGCAACTCAAATCAATCTCCTTGTTAATAGCTTTTCACCAAGCATCATCAGGTCTACAAGAATACAAAGTAACAATCAATATCCAATCGGAATAATGTGTTTACTTTGATGCATAGAAATGCAATAGTAACTGATATTATGAACATGTATTCAAATTTTACAATAATTAGAAATGATTTCTACCTAATTGAATTAATAATAATAATTATATTGTTTACATAAATATAATTATGGGCTTATTATATTTCGTAATGGAAAATTATTTAATGACAGGCATAATTAAATGTGATGGCTGCGCGAAAATATAGAACTCAAATACAGCAACATAGTAAAAATTAAATCGGAGAAAATGGCGAAGTTTCAGTGGTCATGGGGTTGCTGAAATGGTTCTTGGCATATGTAAACTATTTATTTAGAGAAACGTTTGGAAAATCTTGCAATATGTTGCTTTCCTTCAGCCATCCATCAACTATATAGATTTTCTCGGCAAATATAAAGGAAAAAAGCATCATAAATGAATACAACGTAGAAGTAAAGGACAGATACAAAGCTCCTCAGTTCCGGTATTGGTTGTCGACGTGATAACTAATGGACTGACATTGGGAGCAAGAGGAAACCTGAAAAAACATCTCTAAGGACAGCTGACTCCCTACTCCACTCATTGCTGGTTTCCCAGAAAAGCAATAACTGTCAGTATTCCATATATTTTATAAATAGCAATATTTCGTTTTATTTATAGCCGTTATTTGTCTTGCATTGTGTTTATTTCGGTTTGTCGCTTATCCGCAATAAGATTTCGGCTCATAGATACTTCACGGCATCATATCTAGAGATTTGTGTAGTTTTGAATGCCAGTTTGTTAAAGCCAACATGTTCAAATCCTAGTGAAAAGTTCAGAATAGACAGTGCACGTGGTGTTGTCTTCGAAACGTCCCCATAAATCAACTGCAGATACCTTGAGGTCGTAACTCCGTCAGTCGGAGCTGGTTCGAGACGATAATGAAGGCAATCGTTGGGTTATTTCAGTTGCACTTTGGCATGAAAATGGTTTGGGGAGTTGTTTATGTGGGCATTATCTATTTAAAATATAATTGAGATTTGAGGCGATTGGTATACCTGATGAGGTTGAAGTGAGAATTAGCTTAATTCAAAGATTCAAACGTTACGTTCTTTGTTTACAAGATTAACATGGTTTTAACCAGATAAGACTAGATTCAGATTTCAATCTTGGGAACATCTTCCTCCGCACCCACCTTCTGCACAAAAATGACCATATTTTACGCTAATATATCAGCGTCTTGTTTGGAAAAATTGAGACTTGTATAGTTGTGTTTGTTTACTACACAATTCTGAATTTGGGGGGCGAAAAGTGATCAAGACTATTTGATTCAGAAGGCAATATTACTTATTATATGTAAAATTCTGTGGTTCAGCTCGCACCTTTGTCTACATTGATCGAACAATATTAAATTATATTTTAGCATTCTTGTTTCGAGCATAGCTCAGCGTGGGTTTGGATTTTGGACCACATAGGAGTGTTTAACCTAATTCTGTTTGCAAACAGTTTTTTAGTCTTTAATATGAACACATATTAGTCCCATGTTGTAATATAGTCCTTCTTCATTTTTCACACCATCATCATCAACACCGCATCATTGGTGTGATTTATATTTACGGCCCAACCCCCCAGCAAGCACACATTTCTCGCCCGGCACCAGTGCTTTTCCGTGTTCATAAGTTAATTATAATATGCACCGCATCGTCGACGAAGGCGGCATTTCGGAGTGCATTATGGTGATATAAATAATCAAAGTTGCCGAGTTGAATATCAGAATCATCATTTGAAGCCTGAAGAGGACCTATGAATTCCCTATCGGTGGAGATTACATCTCATGGAATATCCGATGAAGCAATTTTGTTTCACTGCGTTCATTTTGGACTTGAGTGGAACATTTTCAGTTGGCAGTAATTTGTTGATGTGCGCATACGTACAATGTACTAGATTATTTATGGCTAGTATCATAACACCGTGCTTGTTATGCATTCCAGTGGCATTTTATTGTCATGGTCGCCTCTGTATGCAAAGCGCAACATACGACGATGTACTTAAGTCGTTTAGTCATGCGGTCAACATGAACTGTCAGCTATTCCCCGAGTGTTCTCAGCACGCAGCGAACTATCCAACTATCGCCGGAGTCGTCGGCAATCGGAAGTGCATTTACCCAGCTCAGTGGTGACTTACTGAGCCGTGCATTCGCATTTATCAGCGAAATCGATTGCAGTTCGACGCCTGCCGACGGCCGCGTTTGTCATGCTTGTCATCCAGAGATGCTTCCACTTTTAAACGGGACTCCGGCAGTGCATCAACGGGCAAATTAAACGCGCCTCGAGACTTTCAGAGGCGCGCGCGCGTTTCAGGCCGCATGTATAAATAACTCCCGTCTACGCCAAAAAGCGAGCGTGTATCGACGCAGAGCATCGCGACGACGACCGTACACGCATCGCCGGCTTAAGCCCAGTGCCACTTGAAAGCCATCACTGTGATGTGTGCAAAAGTGCGGCGGTCGTAAATGATTAATCCGTTGAATGCTTGTGCTCGAGTGCCCTGGTGTTGTTCAGTTAAGTGGCTGCGGCTGGCTGGTTAATGAGTGTGTCGTTATTGTTTCCTGCTCGATGTTATCAATTTCGATTCCCGATACGCAATGCACGATGTGGCCATGAACGGCAAGAAGGGGGCCGCTGTTGCCGCGGCTGTGGCATTCCTCGAGCGGCAGCAACAAGAAAAGTTCAGACCGCCGCCAGCGGCGGCGGAGAAAAATGCGAGCAAGACAAACGGAAATTGTGCAGGCGGCGGTGACGGATGCCGAGGTGCAGCCGTACAATCGCAGCCGAATAAATTACTCAATGGCGACGCGGGGCTGGCGAATGCAGCCGTGGCGGAAAAGCGAAAAAGGTTTGACATGAATCGACCCAGGTCGTTTGCGCGCCAGACTAGCGAAAACAGCGAGAATCGCATCAATAACGTGGAGAAGACTCTGCAGCGGGATGGGCACGATGGTGGGACGTTCGAGGGCGCTGTGCTGGATTTTGATCTGACAGCTGAGGATATGCAGAAATTCATGGCGGAGTCAATGCGGAAAATTGATTTGGCTGCACAAGGTACGCCCGAAAGACAAATATTGCTACAGGTTTAAACATGTTTTCTCTGGGTGGAATCAAGATTGCATGATTGCCTCCACTACGTCTGTGGAGTACGTTGTTTCGGATGATTTCGAGGACACCACTACAGACTCAAGCAACACGCTGGGGAGCTCAACTGAGTCGGATACGGGGGATGAGTGCAAGGATGCGCCAATGGGTTTGGCCACAATTGCCGAGGAGGATGTTGGAATCAGTTCCCCACTGCAGTCCACTGAAGGTATCACGTGCAAAGAACTAAATATTTGTACACCTCCAGCAATTAAGTTAATTACCAACGGGTCACTCTATAAACCATCTGGACTTTTGCGGACTCTTCGAATAAGCTCGTTTGTTAAGCTGGGGTGTGAGGGAATCCTGTAATTGAATTGAAGCGTATCTTAGGTTGTATGGCAGAACGTGCTCAGGACCAATTGGTGCTTCTCGCTAAATATGACAAATGATACATGCGTTTTGTAATCCTCCGCTCTTCTTTGGGGTCTTTTTATATTCCTCCCATTTGTTGCGGTAATATCTGCTCTGCAGTTGCACGAAGCGGATGAAATCGACTGAATTTGCATGCCTCGGCATATAAATATTCTATTAATAGAAAATACTCATTTCTGGGAGTTGTAAAGATGAGCGTACCAGACTGCCACCTACATTACTGAAATAGTTGAGTTTAATTGGTTTCTGGAGGGTTTTGAAGAATGTAGAATTTGTGGCGTCTACTATAATTACTTTCTAGTTTCTTTGTATGTATCCAATAGTCTCAAATTCAGCTAAATGATCCCGGATATGTTTATTATACGATGATGCGTTTATGCCATTTTAGTTATTTTCGAGTTAGCTAACTCAATTATATATAATACATCGTAAACAGTCATTTTAAAATAACTTTTGGTTGGGTATGGTCATTTTTGTCTGTTTGAAACATACTTCTTCCTTTTGGGGATACCAATTTGAACTTTTGGTGGATGCGCCTGGTAATTCTCGACAAGTGAACGCAATTAATCAACTCATTAATTAAACTTTCTCCGTGTTGCGCTTGTAACACGGTGTGTAACTTATCATCCTCCAACCTGCTGTCAAACATCACCTAACTCTGACACTTGATCATGCCAACAATCAAGAGGCATCTCCTAATCTATTTTCATCTAAATGGGCGCTAACTACAACTTTGCGCGCTTCTCCAAATTCCCAACACCTTTCAAGCTGCAAGTAGATTTTGTTGTTTTTCTGTCATAGTGATAGAGCAAGCACTTTACCGCCGACCTGCGCTCTTGCATCTCGCGTTTTGTGCCCACCTCTTCTTCTGTCCCTAAAGTACTACTTTTGTGTTTGCTTAAAGCGAGTTTCTTCCTGGTTCATGTGCTCTCGTTGTGGTACGATGCTGTTTTCTATATCTTCTGACTCAGAAAAATCTTGGCTCGCTTCCAGGAGCGCCTGTTGCGGCTGCTTCGCGCGTTTGTTCTATCCACCTAGAGCTACAACTAGGAGTGTTGGGAGGGCTCCGCGCGCACTGGAAGACGAGCTTGTCTAGAACACGCGTGCAATGATCAAATTCAGCCAGAGCTTGCTTGCGCGCTCCGCCGCAAATAGAATGCTTCCGAACGGCTTTTCGTAAACGCACGCATGCCGTATTCGTTTTTACACACCGCGCGGAGATTAGTAAAGTTGCGCGCTGCGTCCAAACACATACCACTTCCCACGGGAGACGGCAAGAGTGGTACGAGCCTGTGGTAGTTTCTCGTACTTTTCTGTGCGGTGGTGTTTATTTTTCTTGTCGGCGATGGCACCGCCTTAAATCGAAGGGAAGACGTGACACCAGTGTTGGTGTTCTAATGGTCTCGGGTAGCATTGTAACGCAAATGGATTCACGACATGTGCTCCACCCGCATGAGGCCGATGCTGCTGTGTATCAGCGGGGGTTTACCCCAGCTGTGGGCCAGCAGACGTTAAATGCCAAGAGGTGGAGGCGCCGTAAGCAAAATACGACGAAGTCAAGTCCAAAGCGAGGAAACGGTAATTATTACCTTACAACCTAGTTCATTCGGAATGGGGCGAGGGGAGGATAAACAAAGATGTGGGTATTATTAGATTACATTGCGTGTCTCATAAACAATATGAGGCGGGATACATTGAAAACGGATTAAGAACATTTTAGGTTGATAAATGGGCACATTGGATAAATTGTAGATGAAATGATATCTTTTAGGTTTGCTACTTCCTAAACGAAATATCTTGGTAAGCTGTTGAGGGGTTTTCTAAGTAATGGCATACAGAGGAACGAATTTCAGATTTGTGATCCAAGCGATTTCTACTTTTTCAAACAGAAATTATTATTAGGTTTTGCTTTAAATATGGTTCCTGCATATTGCTGATATAGCTAGTAATTTATTAAGTTGTAGAGGAATACTGTTTTCACCTTGCTATTTTCTTTGCAAACATGTTGCAAAAGGAGTGGATCCTAAGGATAGAAATTAATTTGAAGCAGATTCCTGCTGTGTAGATGAATTAGATCCACTTTATTGTATTGTCAACAAATTGTTTATCTTTACTGCAAATTTCTCGCTCCTCCTCGGTAGTACTCTTTTGTGCGTTAATTCGCACATAAATTGCACCAACTGGTACCCATATCGCAAGACCCATATAAATTACTTCTTGCTCCACCAGCACATGTGGGAGATGCCGTTGTTGCTCTAGGCGTGTCCCGCACTGCAATCATTCTTCAGCACTGCATTTGTTCTCCCTCCGACAGGCGCAATTCTTTCGCCACGCAGCGCACTATTGTAAAGTATCTCATTCCAAGCAGACATAATGCCATAATGTGGTTATTTATGCGATGCGAACAGGAGCGAATGATATCTACATCCACTAGTAACACACTGAGAGTACTGGTAGCAACATTGAATAATCAACGGAACGTTCAATACCATACTAAATCGAGCATGCAATGAAACATGATTAGTGTTTGTTATTGATGTATGACTTAGTAGTGATTACATTGTCCGTCGCAGTGATTTATATTGAATTGTAATGAATTCCCATTTATATTGCATCAAATAATTCGCGGCTGATTGTTCTCTCATTCGCGATCCTGGCGCATAGGCGCAGCGTTAACAGGATAATAATTGTAATTGCGCACTCAAATGCAGAGACTCAATTGTGCCGGAAATGCGCAAGCAGTCGCAGAGAGAAAGAAGTCGACAGTCAGACGGTATTATTGCTCATTTATTGTAAGCGACGTCTACTCGTGCACTGCAAAATTAATAACCGTCTACTCTTGCCCCGGCTGAGTGCGCCGCAGGGCTGCTGCACACGTGCGCCCGGACTGATGTACGTAGAGAAGTTGAGGGGCGGCTGTGAAGACAGCTATGTTGCTTACTGGGATGGAAATGGCAATCGTTGGCAGGGTTAGGTGCACGCGTGGATTATGGTTTTAATATAACAATCGGGATAAATATAACTTTGGTGTTTGCGATAAACTGGGTGGAATTAAATTAGCAGGGTGGTTCGTCCTTTTTAAAAATTTTCTTGAATTTCAACATTTATCGTAGGGTTATTGGGTTGCCTACTACGGATTAAAGCAGTACGTGACAGAGCTGGTGTTTTCCTGCTAGTGTACTAGATTGTAGTATCTATTATTGCATTAGCATTGTGTAATTTAATGCATTGTACGGGTAGTCATAAGACCCACGAGTATCTAGTGTCGCAGACAGCCACTCAGCACCGTACGAATATGTTGGAAATTAAATAGCTGTTTATGTACTCATATTGGGTTGCATATGTTCAGTGAGCAAGTAAACGCTTCAATTTGTTCACTAGTTGACACTACGAAATGGTGTGGAGGTTGCCTGGCATTTTCGCATTTTATTTTCTAGATTGATATAAGCCATCATGTTCTTCTCGATCTATTCGAATTCAAACTGTATTGGAAAAAAATAACTTTGAGCTCTGGACATAAACGGTGTCGTTTTAAGTAATTTTTAGGCATGTCTGAAATGTATAAACAGCAACCCAGATGTGTTAGGTCACTATTTTCTTTATTATCATTATTCATAAGCTCATTCTCAGAAATGTTGTCTTATGGTCATCAGCAACTACATTCTAATTGCACATGATACTCGAAGTATCAATTTTGATGTGGTTTTGCTTTGAATTTTGTACCGCTTGGTGCATGATTTGTTTCTCGATCAAACTCTATTTTAAACTCGCTTTATGTAAGCTTTTCTGGAAGTTCCATGCCGAATTGATGTTTATCAAGGAATTGGAGCAGAGCGCAAGGTTTGGTTTCTCTAATTCGGGTGCGAAAGCATTTTATAAATACTACTAGAAACCTCCAGTATACAGTGGAAATATTTTTAGTGTGATGCTGGTCAAGTTGATCATCAACATGTGTTGCCTGCAATTCCGTTTAGTCGCTTGTTTAAGTGCAGATTTAATCCTAGGACTTTTCCATTTGTTTGCCGCCATGCGTAAATCCGGGAACATAAATTGCGCCGCGTTTTAACGTAATATTTGTGCATTGTAATTCATGCTCAAATCTCCTCCCGTGCAGATGGTAGTAGCGATGATGGATCTTCGACTCAAGAGGATGAAACCGCCGCCAAAGTGAAGCAGCAGGCGCGTAAAAAGACGGATGTGGGTCCGAAGCGGCCGGAATCGCCGTCCTCCGGCAGCTCCACGTCATCCCCGGAAACAAACAGGAAAGGTGCGCTTAACTACCACGCCAGAGCTGTTTACAAGCTGGGCGCGGACGCGTTTACTACGTTGTTGTCGAACAGGGCTTGAACTGTTTAAATCACTCCAGATAGCTCGACGCGTTGCAACAGTGACTTTCAATGGATCCACAAGAACTCGACGCCGCATACGGACGCCAAACCCCCGATAAATCGCAATCATTCGCAGTCGAGTGCGCATAGCACCGGCTCCAACAGTGGCCATCGGGATCGCACGTCGCGACGCACTTTGCATGGTGATAAATCAGCCCCGGGCAGCTTGGATCGCCGCCACAACAGCTCGCCGCGCACGGATAGGCATGAGCGGGATCAGAAGTCGCGATCATCCTATGCGCTGAAATCACCTCCGCACCTCGACGACTTTGTCAATCAGGCGCATTTTCATGCTCATGGGACTAGTACAGCAGGAGTATGTCAGAATTGGTGCTGCAGTCCATCCGGGCCGGGCGACTACTACGAGAACTTCCATCGGAGGCATGAGCGGCTGGATCCCATGCGATATGGGAGTAATCCGATGTTAATGTGTGGGGGTAGTGGACCCCTAGATCAACAACAGCGCGGGAGCCATCCCAATCTATACAGCAACACATCGAACACCACCCACCACGATTATCAATCACAAGTTTTATGCGGATGTGGCTGTGGGTATCCGCACATGCCGATGATGCCGCCGTTTTATTACGATCCACGCGCCGCGTATCATTGGGGTGCTCCCTTGCATTCTAATAAGGTGACACAGAGAATGATATTGATATTTGTGTTTAATGCGTGTATAATATGCTTGAATGAAATAACCAATGGCAATTTGACTTACTTCACATTCCATCCCAATGCTTTGTATACAAAATTAACTCGTATTCCACTGTCGAAAAGGAGCACAAAGTAATCTGTGCAAATATTAGCTTCCAGATCAGGATGAAAGATTCCGCAAGCTGCAACAGGAGCGTGATAATCTCCAGCTTCAAGTGCAGGTCCTTAGCGAGCAGATCGATGCGCAAAATGAAAAGATTGCGGACTTCGAAAAGTCGCTCGCGGAAAAGAAGCAGATGCTTATCAGCGCCGAGGACACGCTTCAAAGGGTACGTAATTGAATGAGCAACGCGATTGTCCATTCATGTGCCCATTCATATTTCATTGACGCTAATTGCAGGAAATGCTCTCGCGTTCTTCACTGGAGACGCAAAAGCTCGAACTGATGTCAGCAATCAGCGAGATGAAGCTGCAGCAGGCGGCGTTGGAGCGAGAGAATCTCGAGCTGAAAACCGCACAGCAGCAACAGATCGCAAACAGTGCGTTTGAAGCCAAAAAAGCAGCGTTTTTGGCGAGAATGTCCCCACAGCCGACACTAACATCCACACCTGTGCATGCTACAAATCAAGTGAATGTAAAGTCGACTATCTTAATTAGGCGCGTGATTAATGTGTCTTCTTTATGGTTTAGTTGAGAAAATCTCCATCACCGAGTCCAGTCACTGGTGGATCACTGTCATCACCTCGTCGCTCCGACGGCTCGGATCATCAGTCACCGAAGGTAACTATTCGCAATTTTCCACAATGCCGATCGATCGCCGCTGCAATTGCAACGCAACAATTTGTTCCAGACGCCGCCGGCCAGTTACCGCCGCCAGATTGAGCTGCAATACTCTAGCCTGCCGCGGCAGCAGTTTTTAAGTAATGGCACTTCGTCCTTCTCGGTGGTGGACTCCAATGCGAATCCACCAGCTGCCGCCGGCGCGGCCATAAATGGCGGGGTGAAGAAGGGAGTGGCATTTGGTATGGGGCTTTCATCACTACTTGGGGTTAAGGCGCGGGGGCACTCGGTGCCCAATCTAGGTGAAAATTCAGAATTCGTGTGCAGCACACTAACTGATTAATATGCGGAACGTTCACCAATTAATCGTTTCATATGATGGCATTGATTCTGCATCAGCACACTTTACGATTGCAATTTCTAGCCACAGACAATCTCACTGAGCCACTGATTAACATGCAATTAATGTCTAGACTTAACGCACCGCTTCTCACTTACTTAGCCAGCTAGCTATAGGATGTCTGCTTTTTTCATTTTGCTTCGTTACTTGCTTTGAGAATGTGGCAATGCTTGCATCATTCATTGATCATGCAGATCATGGCGTTGGAATTTAATATCAGAACACTCTCGGAATTTCATTTTTACAGCCGAGACGGAAAAAATTGTTATTGGCGAGTCTAACAATCCCAGCGTTCCGCAATCGCCGTCCCTCCAATTCAACAACAAAAAGGGAATTAAAAAGATTTTTGGTATTCAACTTTTTATTTCTGTGAAATTCATTTCCTTCGTTTAATTCCAATTTTTGCGTGAACTTCTTCTAACACCGCTTATCTTTAGGGAAAATTCGGAGATCTAATTCTGGCACTCTGGATGACTTCTCATCCAACTGCAGTGATTTCCAAAGAGGTGGTATTCGGGCAACAGCATCAGCACGTTTGGGCTGGAGTGAAACAACTACAACAATCACAAGGTACTAATTAAATGCAACGGACTCTTTTCTCGTATTCACCGACGCTACTTCCTTTAGACCTGACAAGCCATTTGCCCAGTGGGACACTGAAAACATTTGCGACTGGTTGCAAGACCTAGGACTAGATCAGTACGTCACCGACGCTAAGCGATGGGTTAAAAATGGTCAACACCTCCAGGAAGCCAGCATGAATGAAATCGAAAAGGAGCTTGTCATCAAAAATCCACTACATCGAAAGAAACTACAACTCGCATTGTTGGATGTGGAGGAAAACAGCTCCAGCGATCCTTATTTATCGAAAGCTGGTAACTGGCCCCACTAGCTACCCCATTTTTTTTTTGTTGTTATTTGGCAAGTTGTTTCCTAATAGTCCTTTTTTACAGGTAAATTGGATACTGCGTGGGTGCTGCGGTGGCTAGACGACACTGGTCTCCCACAACACAAAGAGAACTTTTTGCTGAACCGCATTGACGGCCGGGTGCTGCATCGGCTTACGATGGACGATCTGGCGCTACTACACGTGACTGCTTTGTTGCACGTGGCAAGCATCAAGCGCGGCATTCAGGTCCTTCGCGAGAACAATTACGAACCCGGGTGTTTACAGCGGCGGACGTTGCCTGAGGATCCCGAGCATCCGTCGGCGAAACAAATCTCATTGTGGACTACCCATAGGTATGATTTATTTACTGTAGAAGTTTCTCGCCGAGTTAAACATGGTAGCACAAAGATTGTTTAAAACACTTTTCTTTCCACTCAATGTATACGCGTTCTCTCTCCGTAGAGTTATGGAATGGCTGAAAGCTGTTGACCTAGCAGAATACGCTCCGAATCTGCGCGGGGCAGGCGTGCACGGTGGGCTGATGGTGCTTGAGAATAAATTCAACGCCGAGCTACTCGCCGCCCTGTTAAGTATCCCAGCTAACAAAACTTTGCTGCGCCGACATTTGAATACGCACTTTAAAGAACTCCTCGGCAAAGATGTCATTCAAGCAAAACGCGAAGCTGAAGGCACTTTGGGCTATATTCCTTTAACACCATCTGCTAAACTCAAGGTAGGTCTTTTCCATATTCCCACATCTGTTTCTAACTTTTCCTAACACACTTTGGTCTTCCTTTCAGGTCGCTAAGAAGTCGCATTTCTCGTTGAAGCGGAGCAAGAGCAAGTCAGAAGCCGATTACGGCGATCTAGTCTGCCCGCTGAACGAGAATTCAGGTGAAAATTGTCAGAATGGTTCTCCTAACATTGGTGTAAGTTACTAACACTAATTATGACTAACCTAGCGTAAACGCTCATTAACTGCAAATGTTAAAGAGTCTTCGTTTCCTTTTTCTGGGTTATTTTGACTATGATGGATCTGTTCAATTTAGGGATAAATCAATGACTTGGCACTTGAAATATGAAATTTTGCAATGGGCCGGAAACTCGCGTCTGATCTAGCTTATGGAGGGCTTTGTTAAATAATGTGCTCTTGTTTTTCATGCTTTGCGAACGGCGCACGCACATATGGCACGACCGAATGACGAATTTAGGTTCCGGAAATCATGGTTATCCATTGTTAAATTTTACCAACACGCTATGTGTTGTTATCTAATTTTAGTTAAACGACTTAATGGACTAGCTAGAATGGCTCATAGGTTCGTCTGCAATCTTTAGCTTACAATTTCTTAAATGAAGATTGTTGTAGCTTCTGTTGTGCTTTAGTGGCTGACCCTTATATAGAACAAAAGTTTTGTTGTAGAAGTGCAACCAACAATGCGGCTTTGTTAGCATCTTAAATTTTAATGCTTTTAGTGTAGTCTTTTCTGGAGTTTAGCAGTAGCATGGCAAGTTAAGTAGCTTGGAATTAGTTCTACAATACGCTTACTGCTTCATTGCGTAAATAAAAATTGTGGGCATCCATTAATCTGCTTGTTTGTGTGTAGATGACGAAGAGGAACGGAAGGGACGAGGTTGTCTATCATCTCGTTGATAGTGACAGCTCTTCAACCAACTCGCCTCTACCAGAACGACACGAATTTTGAAGGCGTAGTTGGATCTTTTATTTATATAGACATGCTGACAATCAACAAGGCGTAATGTGTACTCAGTTGATAAGTTTACTTGTTACTGATTTTTTGGTTGCTGATCATGGTATACGCAGTTATTGGCAAAATGCGCTGAACGGGTGCTGTCTCCTTGGAGGAAACTCGGCGGGCACTAGAGCTGAGGTAGTTTTAAGCCATGTGAATGTATTCTAGAGTAATAGGATAGAGCTCGGAAATTAGTCTTCCCCAGAGAATAGGTCTGCCTCATTATCATCATTGACAAATGACAAGCAACAAACCACAGGGCTTGTTTCATTTGCGTGATGTTGACACAGATGCAAAAGTATTATGGTTGATAACCGAATTTACTTTCAATTTTGTGCATTTATTACATTTAGGGACACTAACAACTAGCTGCTAGTAGACCTAGGAAACGCATATTTGACAATATTCAACACTAGTTTGGCGGAATTGAGACTTATTAGTGCCAAATGTGTATGAAGCGGATAAATTCCAGCAAACTAAAAGATGTAAATCGCACGCGTGTCGAGTTGCGTGTATACAACTCTAGTAGTTAACTATATCATGATAATAGCCGGTAAGAAGATATTCTAATGATGCATATATTGACATACGTTTTAAATACTTTTATCGACGTTGAACCAAAATTAATTGTTGTTTGATTTGTTGTATGCCGTGTATGGTATGTAGGATAGTTGTACAAGTGTAATCAGTCTGCTTCTATATCAAGTAGCATTTGTTACCGATACAAGACTATATCAAACAGCGTATTAAGGATATCGTGTACTCCTAATTTATGAAATCAAAGTTGACCAAATTTTGTATACTGGTAAAATATCTATAAATATCTACAACATTGCGTTGATGCATTATTTATTTTGAGCGGCGAAACATGGAAGGCATCTACCGATGCGGGAGAAATAAATTCTGTGGTTTCAGGGAAATTATCTTCGTGAGTCATTAATACTAATAATACTGTGTTCATTACGAGCTGATTTCAATGTAAAATTATATTAGCGTGTTACATAAATAAATTGCAGCTTATTGGGGGCATTTCTGTGCGAAAGCGAATTATAAGCTAGGAGATGATCAAGCAGTGGCCGTGACGGCTAGTACGCATGCGCACTTGTTCGATGTGTATATAATGGATGCGAGCATCGCGCGTACCTCCGATGTCGGCACGAACAAAGTAAGTGCTAGTTAAATTTTTCATACTCTTGACGTAATTATTCACATTTGATTACTTCATTGTGTCGCCGGTCAAAGATGGCGTCGACGCTTTGATTGGCCTTGGTTCTGCCACATTCATCACCTTAATGTCATCAGTTGATTTGTTCCTTTGTTTGATGTCCGACTTTCCTTTAGTCTCCATGTACTTCCGCTTCATGTCATGTGCATGCTGTATGCCGCTCTTCTCAGCTGGATTCAACTCCATCATCTTTGGATCCATTGCCATCCAATCCGAGCTGAGAATCTGCTCAACCCTCCACCTCTTGTTCACCTCCGGTTCCAGTAGATGCGCCGCCAATTTCTTTACTTGGTCACTTAAAGCATCGGACACTTTTGCTCTGAACCGCCAACGTCGATTTATTTGCTGCTCGTACAGCTTCTTTATGTTACCGTCATCAAAGGGCATTGCTTTATTCAACATGATGTAAAGTATCACACCTAATGACCAAATGTCTGCAATTTTCGCGTGGTAAGGCACCCCACGTAGGATCTCAGGAGCCGCGTAAGATAAGGACCCACAGTAGGTCTCGCTTGTTAGGCGCTTACCTGAGAAGTCGATGATGAACCGCGAGAAACCGAAATCAGCCAGTTTTAGATTGTAATTACTTGTAATCAGCGCATTCTCGCACTTCAAATCCCGATGGGCGATCTCCATTTCGTGAAGGTACTGCACAGCGAGACACAACTGACGCATCCAGACTCGGCATTGCGCTTCCGACACGGCTCCCTTCTTCACTACGAATTCCAAAAGGTCCCCGTTTTCGGCAAAACGCATGAAAATGAAGTACTTTGCCTTGCGCTGGAAAATATTCTGTATATGCACCACGTGGGGATGGTTAAGTCTGACCAGAATATCTAACTCCCTAGGGAGGAATTTCTTCACGAAATCCTTGGGAGCTTTCGAAATGTCTATTACTTTACAAGCCAAGGACTGGCATTTGTCAGGTTCTTTGGGGTTGATATAGTCTGTAAGGAATACTTTGGCATAACTGCCTTCTCCTAGTTTTCTGAGAAGTTTATAGCCGCGATTGGCAAGGACGCTTTCTTCTGATGCAGTTGTTACGACCTCTTTGGACATGATCACTAAGGATTTAGCATGGTGTATAAGATGAATTAAAGAAAGCGATGTATGTGAGGAATGAATACCGGGAATTTTGACGCGGGCAATTCATACAAATGACATTTTATCTCGCCTGACTGTATAATGGTATGCAATCATTGCCAAGCGATATCAATTATAATTCAATACAAACGATCATAATTTCATCTACCCTTCAGTGAATACTTCGCCATAAATTGCCATCTTCTGCGTAAACGGCTGAGCTCTACACGTCAGCAGTGAATAACTTGCTTCCCAAGTCACATTTGCAGGCTGCTTACCGCGGCTTCGAATCTTCATCAACAACTCTTGCAAATTGACCTCCTTCTCTGCTGGAAGTGGCGGCTCCATAAACTCAGGTAATATACTATCTTCTGCGTCATCACCACCTTCGCTTGGATTCGCCAAGATGGGAACAGCTTCCCCTTCGTCGGAGTCAACGGTGACGTTGAATGCCTCATCGTCCAGCTGGTAACTCTTTGAGGACTCAGTGGTAATCTCATCTGTATCACTCACTTCAGCTGTCATTTCCTCTTCCTTTTTGTGAATAGGTTCACTCTTCAATTTCCGTATTTTCACCCCTTTAAAGACATCCTGATTGGAGAAAAATGAATCCAAGGTATGTAGTTGCATCTTAGGCACAGAATGGCAGCAGTGCAACGCTGCTGGGTCAATAGGGTGAGCCTCAGTATTAAAAATGTACCCTCCAGCGTCGATCACACACTTCCCATTTGGTGTGTCGATGACGGTACCATGTTGGCCATTGTTATGAATGAAGTTGTCCGTGTCAAAGAGAAGATAGAGGTATTTGGTAGTTTCAGCCAGGAAAAAAGATTCCATGCGGTCTTCTTTTCTGTGGTCTCTGACGTCCTTTATCTGGAGAAGAAGGAAATTAATTTTCAAGGGATCAAATTTATGCTAACGGCTAATATTACGGTAGCGTATCCACAAGGCGTTTTAGCACTGTGTTGAATACTTCGCAACATATCAACCCCAGCTTGAATTAAAAATGGATCACCAGTTGCTCGGTGTAGGTACATAATTGATTCGATTAACTCAGGGCGAAGTGGATAGTTTTCCCGATTGATACCAGCTTCCATTTGAGGAATGTTATAGAATTCCGGCGTGAAACCATACTGTGACCATATTTGATGATAATTATGAAGGGTTCTCATCGCGTTTGATGTTTCACCTTAAAAAGAATTTAAATGCATTCAAACAATTACTTCCAAGTTGTTTGTACGGGCGTTTCTTAATTATTATCTGTGCTTTTACCTAAGAGGCTTAAAACGCCTGGCCAGTAGGCTTCCAATGATTGAAACACTGGGATGGTCACTTGTCCTTTCGTCATAGACACCCAGAGATACCAATCATCTCTCTTCAAGTACTTCTCGATTCCTTTACGGGCCACATAAAACATCTCCAACAATTCAGGCTTCTGTAATAGAATTGACCCCTTCACTAAATACTCAAAGTAGGAATCAACTCCACTGCCAATTCCTGAATCTTGAGCGGTCCATCTTCCAGTTGCCACATCAATATGATTTCCAAACAGACCAATTTGTGATCGATGATTAAACAATGAATTCAACGCGTTCATTGCCACCTCCTCATAGATTGGATCACCAGTTAGTCTGCTCAGAGTGCCAAACTCTACAATGAAGGTCCCAATGCCAGCTGTGCATGTTACAGTCGTCTCACCTCGTGGCACGCCGTTCTTAAGATTTACAGTGCCATAGGGCATACCTGTTGGTGTGTCGAAGGCAACAATGAGTCTCTTGGCAATATCTTCAGCCAACTGAAGCAGAGGACCATTACATGGCCATCCAGGTTCTAATTTTATGCCAGCTCTATGGGAATAAAAATTGGGTAAATGATGGTTTGCACTTTGCAGGACTTACTTATGTGATAACAGATGGGCACTTAACAAGCCTCCAATTATTCTAATGTTTGTTTCAAAAACAGAAACATTGATGTTTGAATCAAAGTTTTCCTTTGTTGTTAAGATATCAACAACCCTTTGGAACTCAGTGTAATTTCCCATGATTGCTAAAGTGTCCAATGCATCAATTAAAGTCAATGAATAGCTGGAATAATTTTAATGCATATTTATATTCATTGTTTTGAAATCAGTCTGGCATATTTACCTTCCATATGTATCCACACCATCACAACTTATGGGTCTTAATTCATCATAGGGGTAAGCAAATTTTAAATAACTGTTATAAGCATGGTAAAACATTTCTTTGACCTCATCTCTAAAAAAAATTAAAATAACATTAAAAATCTATGCCTTATAGATAATATTTACCTAAATTTTTCGATTTCTTTCTTGCTATATGTTCTAAGGCCATGTCCATGATTGCAGATCAATACTATGAATATTGCAATTAATTTTATTAGTTTGGCTTTTTTCATGATTGTCTGGCTAATCTTGCTTATTAATTCTCATTGGCCTGTCCAGATACAAGAGTTAGCAATGTAGACCAGGCACTGCTCATGTTTTGACGTAGAATTGCTTTTTATCCCTTATTTGCTTACACGCATTGCTGGCGAAGTGATTCAGGGCAGTTTAGGAGGTTCAGATAAGTTGGTTCGCTTGAAGCTGAAGTAATAATTTCTATAATAAGTACAGTAAACTGCATACATAGCATTCTGTAAAAATACAGTAAACATGATTCAATACTTCCCAACACGACTTTGGTTCAGCTTTTGAATAAAACGAGCGTTACAAGTGGGTACAGTCGCCCAGTCAAATGGATCACAGCAAATCTTGAATATTCATTTGCGCGATTGTAAGTTGTAAACAGAATTGCTTTGTAATTTAAATTTGCTTTTATTTATTGCGGTTTAGCATTCTAAGCCCTGTGTGGAGCCGGGGCTTTTAGAATGACACCATGGTCACCTCCTAGCGGTCGGTAAAAAACGATCAATGGAGATGAAATTAAATTAGTAGTGAAACTTTAGAGATTTTCCGGACAACGTTAAATGGATCATAACATTTGTCCGGAATGCTCTACAATTAGTTGTGTTGTGTTGAGCTGCGCAATTTAGGTGTGCGACTTTCCAATTCACCCATTCCAGCAAAGAGGTTTCCCTCTGTCCTATCAGGGGCTACAGAATGTGAAGAGAAAACTATCATTACATCCTCCTAAGATTGCTCGCAGGCCATCTCCATGCCTAGAAGCCACAAGTCTCAGAAGTATTCTGGAAAGAACATTCGATGCCTCATGACTAGTCCTGGCCACTTGTTCGCCTACCGTAGGTCACAACAAAATAGCAGCAGGTTAGTGTCCAAGACATCAAACAATTTGTCATTGATATCATTTATATCACACATGTAATATTTAATTGCTTTTCGCCCCTATGATTACGAATGAGATCTTCGGAAAATAATGAGGCAATCATTGGTGGTTTGAATTATTTTGCTTTCCTGAGTAATAGTCCTTTGAAATTTTTTGTTTTATTTAAAAGAAAGTATACTCAATTATATTAAGGCCCATGCTATATAATAGGGGTTAGTAGAGGAAGGCTTATACTTGTCTTTTATTAAAAACAATACGACGGAGGGAGCTAAACGGGTTGCCGGAGTTAATTACAGTTAAGCTTTCGCGCTCGTGTCGCTCACGGTATCCCCGTAAGAGTTTGCATTTGCGTCGCTTCTCATAAGGTGGCGGCTTTTGGATTGCCAACCTCTTTTGGTCGGCGGATCATTGAGACCGTTGCAGTTTGAAATATTTAAAGTTGACAACAATTTCAGGTTATTATTGAGTTGAATAAGTTGGTTCAGGCTTGATAATTTAGACAAATTTAAGGCTTTAGGATGTTTAAAGGGTTGTAGGTATGTTTTCACAACGAATTTGTATTAACTAACTGCACAGTTCTCACCTCACACAATGGCGCTTTTCACAAGAGTATTGGATTGTGCTTCAAACGCGGACAAAGGCAAGACAGAAGAACTGGAAAGCCTCGTTGAAAACGCTCCAATTGGCACAGTAAGTTAGATTGATTTACTTCTAATCAACATAGAAAATATAATAAACATTCTAGATACTGTCAGAGATAGAAGAAAATATCTCAAATGGAACAGAAATAATAAAGTTTATTAAGTATGTATTCCTTGCTTGTGATTGTCGCAAAGACTGGGCAATTAAAAAAAATGCCAAAGTTGTTATAAAATGTTTAAAACTGCTTCTCAGACAGAATGACTTGGATGCAGAGAACTATGATCAAATTATAAACAAACTATTTGTTAATATTAGAGGTAATAAGATTGGACCTAAACAGCTTATTAAAATAGGGAACATGTTGCTGGAGACTATTGAGAGTCCTGTTGAAAATGCAGGAAGAAACAGTTGGCAATTATTAATTCCAACTGTACTCTATAGATTTGGGCAAATCGATAGAATTGAGTATCAGGATGATGTAATGGACACAGATGAGTATCCAGTTGAGGTAATATCAAAACTAATTGCTTTGAAATGGACTGCAAATAATATTGTTCCATTGGCTGAGATGTTTTTGTAAGTATTTATATATACATTTGTAATTATATATTATATGTGGATCTGCATTGCTACTTATAGAAAAATTAAACTTAATCCACAACAGAGCAATTCAGTTTTAATCAAGTTTGTAAAGTGTTTACAATGTTTGGATTTTGATACAATTCCACCACTTGTCTACCATCTTCTACAGCTATCATCAATAACTGGATCTACTCTTCTTTTGTTACAACTCCAGCAATACTTTGGAAGGATGTATGAAGTCTCCACATCAATTGGGTCGGTATATAGTGAGTCAATGTACAGTGATGCTTTAGATACAGATTGCAACAGCAACAAGAAACAAGTTGAATGTGAGAGCAATGTGCTTTATCACATTTCCAAGGCAAGGGATTGCAAAACTGTTCAAAAATATTTGGGATACCTAAACAATTCAGCCAAACTCTACGAAATAATCCTACACCCGTTCAATTTCACGATGTTGTTGATGATTTACGCCGAGCACAACTTGTTTGACTTGTTGGAAGTGATTAAGAGAGGAATAGTGCGGTATTACTTGGAGGACGAAATGCGGAAGAGATGTTACTTTCGGGAAATTGTACCACAACGGTGCAATCTTATTGCAGTCATCAATCAAATGCTTGATGGGTTTAGAAGTGAAAGGAGTATGGTTATTAAAGGGATGATTATGTTGGTTTTTGTTTTATTAACTACTGAGATGCCACTTGGGCATGAGGAGCTTTTCCAGAAGTTGGGAGATGTTGCCACGTTGATGTTGGTGAGAATTGTGAAGGCTAGAAACGATATGATTTTGCCTGTGATTCATTGCTTAAGGGATGCTATGAATTACAGTAAGAGTTCTATAATAATGGGTGAGCAGCGAAATCGGAGTTGTGCTTAACATGGTTTATTCGATTTTTTTTTTTGTTATTTCAGATTGTTTTGCTCGCGTTGCATCAAAGTACAAGTTCTTCATGCTTCAAAATAGGTCTCTGCTGTTACAAATATATGACCACTCTACCTACGATTCCCATTACAAAACCAACACATTACTGGAAGTAATGATGGGCCTCGTTCGCTACGATCCACGATTTAAGGAACACGTCCTCGCAAAATTACGGTCTTGTCTTATTGGAAAGTAAGCACTTAAGATAACTATCATTTCACCACTTTTTGATATTTTCTTCTTGTAGTAAACCCAACACGCATATTAATCTAGTTGAAACCCACTTACAACTTCTTAAGCACCTGAAAATCACGTCTGGTGCTTCATTGAGCCAAAGTGTAAGCTCCCAAATGTCCATTTCGACGCAAATATCTCTTTCGCGGTCCATGAACCAATCGTCCATTTGCACCTTTAGCAATGAAGCGGTTTGCAAAGAAGTCATTGACGATATGAAATTCGTCTTCAAGTTACATATTGACGCAAAATTACATCTATACAGGTGTATCCCTGACATTGTAAAACGGAACCCGGCAATTACGGAAAGCATTTGGGACTTTTTCTGGGAGTCCTTCATAGAATACTGCTATGCTCCAGGGAAGACTCCACCTATCAACTTCGAGAATTTGTGTAAACAAGATGGTGCCGAATGGGAGGCGACTAATTCGGTGGCACAATTGGTTATGGTGTTAGGACTGTTGTTGATTGAGATAGGAGAAGGCAATCGTGGAGAGGGCTCGGATCTGAAGTGTTTCACCGATCTGGCGGAGGTGATGATGAATTGTGACGTAGAGCATTTTATTGTTGTATGTGAGCAAGCTACCTACCTAAGCAGGGTATATAAATTTTTGCTGTTTGCAGGATCACGATGTTACTTTAACTGAAGCAACTCCTGAAGCACAAACGCAGGTCTACATATTGCACGAAGCAGTAAATACCTACGACGCTTTCATCACCTATTACATTCTCTCTTTGACATTGCAGACACAATCTAATGGACAAGCAATCAAAACCCTTTTCAAAGCACAGCGACGCCTTGCAGAATACTTAATTACATATAAAAAGAGTAAAAAGAAAGAAGGTACTCAGAGTAGAAGCAATATCACTGCATCTAGCACAACTCAAAGTGGATGTGGAACACAGAAATTAAAGCCACCAAATTCAATCATACCTTTGCATTGTCTTAGTAAATGCACTGAACTACTCTACAGGTAAAAATGCGTGTTCTTTACTCGATAAACACAAAACACTATTATTTTAATGTTTAGTGACGCCGTAGCTTGGGCGGTTAGTGAGAGCACAACTCTACTCAAAGCATTGCCTTCCTTTCACCATCACATCCTAGATTCGATTATTTCGTCGACACAGGAAGTAAAACAGATGAAGCAGTTTCTTCCTAGAAAGCAAGACTATCTGCAACAACAGTTCGAATCAATCGAGCACGTTTTATTCACGCATTGTGCCAAAAAACTTGCCGGTTTGATTGAGTTTGATGTGACAACAGCTGCTCTTGCAATGGAAGCGTTTTATAATGTACTTTCCGTGAAATTTCATTTGCTTGAGAACGTACGCCAGCAGAGTATGATTGAACCTGTGCAAGTTGTTGTTGATGATATGAATGAGTTGAAGGAGTATTTAAACGTTTTCAAGAGTATAATAGATGGATTCGATTTTTCTGACGATGACCGCGCTCGATTGTCCATTGCTATTGTAAATGCAATTGCAGTGTTAGCTCAAAGGATTCCCATATTAGAGAAACAATACGCCGATATGTTGATTGAATGGCTCAAGAAGACTTGTAGAGAGAAGGCATTTTTTTCCAAGATTGCCGCGAATAACTTTGTGGCGTGTCTTATCAACACATCCATGAGATTTTCCGGTACCATACTCGTGTTGAGACTTGTTGCTTCCGCTTTGGTCACTGTATTCGGTTGTATGGATAGTGAAGCATCTGTTGATGGTGCAGAAATGGCCATGGTAAATAACACAAGTTGTGCTGCGATCTTGCAAACGGTTTTGCATGAGTTGAAGAATCAGCACGATGAGATTAGTTGGATCATGCGGAGGATTAAATTAGAGTATGATTACTTTCTTTTGTTAAAAGTAGAATCGACTGATGCAGGTAGTATTGTAGATAATATTTAGTTGAGGAGGTGAATGGCGCCAAAATTTGCTTTTACAGATCACATGAAGGTCAAACGCAAAGAGAGGAACGTCTGTAGCAAACTTACCGAAATAGTCTCTGTACTAGCCAGTGTAAATAGCCTTGCTGTACCTAAACAAACCGGGAATCTTTTGGAGAAAATAATGCAGACCAACATAATGATTTTTAAATTGTTGGCGAATTTGACTAGTTATTTTGTATCTACTTCCACTGCGAAGAATGTTGCTTTCCAAGCTGTTAGGTAAGTTATAATACATTAGTATCACAATGTGTGTCACCTTTGTTCCTATTTCAGTTTTGATGGATTAGTACGACACACAATGGGGAAACTCCTGCCCGTCGTGTACCAACAAATTCAATCCACCGAAGAATCTCAGCAATCGCATGTGAAATCCATTCCGAAAGTTATTTTAGCTATTGAGAGCTGGAAGAAGTCTGTGTTGAAATTGTCTAGCAAGACAAAAGTTGAGGTGTGTGGAAATATGGGGATTGGAGTTGTGCGTGGTTTTAGGGTAAAAGGTTTGGAACAACTTGTTGGTCAACCAGCCAGGCTATCGGATGAGTCGTCATTGGTTAATGAAGATTCTAATAGTACTGGGGATGATGATTCAGGAAAAGAGGAAGGTGAGATTCCTATTGTTGCAAAGAAGCGCCAGAAACGTAATTAAGGATCAAACATAAGTGAAGGAACAATAGGATTAATTGCTTTACAGAAACTTAATTCTTTTACTCAAGTGGTATTGAATTTGCTAATATTTATTGATGTGTTTCTAACTAGAAACGCTTGTTAGACTGATGAAAATTTTAACTTGAATATGACTTAATGTTTATATAGTTATCCGCCTCTGTCGTGGCTTGTTTTTTCACGTGAAACCTGCACAGTTTGATAGGTCGGTGTTGTGTGACTTCCTACTTCAATAATTTTTAGAGCAGTTATAATTATCAACACTTGCTTCTCAAACATTCCATTGTTATTTTGCAATAAATCAAACTCCGTTATTGCTTAATCAGAGGAAACCTTAGTTAATGTTGTTCAAGCATTAGGACCGACGTGTAATTAGCAGAAAGAAAACTTGCGCGCTTCCCCCCTACACATCACAAAAAATTAAATTCAGAAACAGTACACGACGAGGCACCTAGTAACCAAGTTCATGTAGATATCGTTTCAGTAGCCATACAAAGCAAGATAAATTAGTTTAATTCCCAAACGGAACATGGTGCGCCTTTATGTGGTGGTGTCCTAAAAGTAGAGGATTGTAGATAAGCAACTATTAAAGAAATTGCCAACAAATTAGAGAAATCCAATTTCTTAAATAACCAGAGCAATAATTATAATCTTAGTTCCAACCACAGTCAACCGATGGCGCATTAGTCGATGGAACAACTAGCGCCATTTTTTGTGGCGACAACGGTTTGAAGTTCTTCATTTGAGTTTAACACAAGTTCATGGTATATAATTCTTTATCATACTTGGAAGCGCCCCGAAAAGGACTAGTATATATATATTGATATATAGCAGAGTGTGGACAGGAAGTGTTTTCTTCAGTAGGAGTTGACTAATTGAAAACTACAGGTGAACCAGTTGCAGTGGCATTCTTGAAGATGAGTTTCATCAAGGGGGCTATTCATGTTTATATAAATGCTGAGCTTTGGAGTTAAACTAAAGAAGAAAATACAAGACAGAATGAATCATAAGCAGATGTGGAAACCACCATTGTCAAACAAAAGCCAAATTCTCAGACACATTACTTTGCTGCACAATTGTCTGCAGCACAGCAAAGCAAGTCACAGATGAAAATTGAAATCAGGTAGGTAAAAATAATAATTTATATGTCTTTTTTGTGTGCAATCACAATGGCTAATGACCTACTGGAATGTTTTAGGTAATCCATTGCTTTCAGGCACTTCTGCATGTGTTGCAGTCAACACTAAATACTTGTGCCATCAATTTCCCCAAATCAAATGCAATATTGGAATTGAATATCATTGCAAACTAATTAGATGAAAGCCTAGCTATTGTCGTTTAAGTATTATAACTGGGGTGCAATTAGTTTACTTAATAACTGCTTGTTGGGCATTTGCGCATGTGTCGCAATGAGTATTTGTCAATTGTGCTCTTAATATCTCTAAAACTATTGCATCAATTGAGATGAATGTTGCTGGAAAATGTTCCAAGGGTGCCCTAGGTAATTTCATTCAGTTTTTATAATTGGGGTGTAATTAGTTTAGTTAATAACCGCTTTTTAGCTACTTGCATATGTGTCGCAAAGAATTAAATTCCGAAACAACACAGGACCGGCTACTTAGTAGGCAAATTCATGTAGGTATTGTTTTAGTGACCATATAAAATTGCATAAATTAATTTAATTTCAAAATGCCATATGACGCGCTCCCTGGTTGTCAGTTAATATCTCATATTCTTTTTTGTACCTATTTAATGTGGTACAAGTGGTACACGATCCGTTATCATGCGGTGGTGTACCAGTAGTAGAGGATTGTAGATAAACGACCATTAAAGTAATTGTCGATATTTCTTTAATCAAATTGCAATAACAAAAGTTATAATGCAGATCAATCCTTGGCATAATTAGCGACAATGGTTTGAAGTTCGATATCCACCTAAATTCATATATATTGAATTG
>JAODGC010018540.1:79394-90775 GCA_027574925.1 Ecitoglossa quadriceps | reverse complement strand
AAATTTAGTTACTAGATGGCGCTAATACGCAACACGTTGAATTTAGATGTAGATAAATGCGTTAAAGGATATGTTTGAAAGTAAGACTGTTAATTTAAAAATTGATATGAAATTTCCTGTTTTATTTTCATTTGGAATTTTTATTCTCATAGATGGCACTACCTACTTTCCAATTGCTTGGATTTCTGGTAGATTCATCGCATTGTATCATTGTTGCCGTGCAATGTACATATGTAGATTTTAATTTCAATCAACCTCTGCGAAATTAATCGCCTGCTTGGTCATGCTAGCATGCGTTATTGTTATTTACCATCATCATTGTGCTCGACGTTGTTTGCGCACCCGCTGCCAAGCGCACTGCTGACGCCGCCGCGACGTGTGCGGCACAATCGCTGTTGCTCTCCGGGGAGATTAGTAGATGCGTAGGAGGATTAGGCTTTGGATTTCTAGATTTTCGGCTTTAAATAATGCACGCAGGCTTTGCTAGAAGAGGTGGGGGTTGGGCTATCGTTGGAATCAATAATGAAATCCACCGAGAATAACATCGTGTTTGTGTTGATAGTCATTCTAGAATTGAATTTACTTGGGTAATTGTAATTTCGTTAGTTATTTTCTGTGTTTGGGGAAAATCGAATGGAATGATTTTATAGTATTTTAGGATTTGATGGATTATTGTGGAAATGACCAATGTACTGAGAATGTTTCGGGCGCAGATGGTTGATTATTGAGGTTATGATATGAAAACAATTTTTTAGTTGGTGGGGAGGAAATTATGTGGATTGGGATATTTGTGAGTATCAACAAGAAAATATTACTATCAATTCAACACAGCTGAATATCCAATTAGTTATTTGGTATCCCACTGAAAAAAAAAAAAAAACTGAAAAATTGATCAATAAAAACTTTTCCAGCTTCCTTTGATTTCCCCAGACATTTTCGTCATTCTTTAACTGCAATATTTTCCACTTTTCCAACTCCTTGCAGTGCCTGTTCACCTTTGGTTTTTTTTAGTGTCATTCAGGACCATGGCGTGCAAATAAATTTACTCGTAATAGTCACATTTGTTTGCGTCTTGTTAACTTTTTGCGCCGCGACGAAAAAATAACGATCACGAGCACTCGAGCGAGGACCGACGCGACGGCGGCGGCCAGAGGTGGAAAAGTATTCGTGTAAACACCATTGCTCTTACTTACATTGGCGTCTCTCTCGTGACCACGCAGGTATCGAAGGTGTAAAGTTAACCCTCGAGGGCGATCTTAAAACCGTGGATCTTTAAGCGTTTGTGGGTGTTGGTGTTGCAAAGCATCGAACATCCCCCTTGGGGTAACCAGTGTTTAAACGCTGGGTTTTTTTTGCTTGCTAATCTGTGTTTATTTCCAACATCTTTACAATCTACCTTGAAATGTATTTGGTGCTTTTTCTATTTGATTGTAAGATATATTGACGGGGGTTTAAATATTTCAGGATTCTACTTTCCTCACCAAAACCATCTCTATTGTTTAGGGTTTTCTTTTAGGCATGCTTATTTTGGGACCATCGCCATCGCATTTTATTGTAAAATGTAAGCAGTCTGCTTGAGTTAACCTCTGGCGGCATGGGTAGAAAATGTGCTCGGAATAAAAGCTTGGCTTAGCCGATACCTGATTCTTATACGAAATTTGATGCGGATCCCCCAGGACTTTTTACGACGTTTTTGTTACGTTGTGGTCGTAGATTTGAAAATGTTCCACTGAATGGCAAAGGTGTTTGTGCTGTATGTGACCCACGTTACAATAACAACACCAGGATAGTGCGGCTGGTTGCTACATTTGCTCGCGATTGTAATATAGCGATATTGTTGATTCATTCTTGCGCATTCAGATTGTCCGGGCCCATCGGGGAGTTTATCGATAACAACAGTAAACGTGCTGTAAATTGCCCAACAACCCCAACGACACAAACCGCGGCGGCGCATGGTGGCGGACGAAACATGGAGATTCTATGTTATGGGATGCTCACGTGCCGTTTCGCCACAGTTACATATAATTGGATCAAATATCTTATACTGAACGTACCATAAATCTAACTCATTTTAGTTATCTGTATTTGAATTCTACATCCTTGTGTTTGGATTGCTAATTTGTTTTTCTTTCGCTTTAGCTAGTTATTGATTTCGTATCAGAGGGATTAAGGGACTTTGGGTGCTTTGTGGTTGTATTTTGGATGTTCCTGGATGGGGCTGTCTTTGTTTCACGTAGACTCAATTTAGGCATTGATTAATGTTGTAAACAGTTGTATTCGGCTACGTGCCATGTTCGATCTTGCACTTTGGCAACCCATTAGAATACGAGACAGCATATTCTGTACAATTACCTCAATAAGGTGCCATTCCTATTGTTCCCTAAATAATTATACTGAGATTGATTATGTGGGCGACTTTCAATTTTCAAGCTGGATCAACATTATTAAATGTTGCCCAATTAGATTTAGTTTGGGAAGTATAAGTTAGCAGATTTATTTTTGATTCTTTACTTTTTTAATATTATCTTTCTTCTTCTCATAAAGAGACTGACTTGGCTATTGACCTTATACGATGTGTCAACGAAGATTTAAACTTGTGTATCCCGAAGGATAAGTGTCTTATCACTTCCTAGTTTGGACTGTATTACGTAGTCTTGCATATGTTAGATATTATATTGAATATGGTCAATCTAAAAATTGAAGAATAATATTACATCCGGACCATTTTCAATTTGTATCAAATACTCTCTTATTGCAACGATTTTTATTTCGACTATTTCACAATATTCACCGTTATCTATTTTCTTGTAATCATTGACTCTGCGGGAAGTATCACATCATAACCTCTCATAACCTCATAAAAGCTTTCTCCACACAATTTCATTCTTTCCTCATCCGTTGTAATCCAATCTCATTGCATCTAAGCCTACCATTATTTTTACGTATTTTACTATTTTCTGCTTCGATTTTTATTCCACACTCTTATTTCGTTTACAATTCTTATGGCATCATTTTTTTTACATCTCTATTTGTCTTCACACTCCACCATTTCTTCCTGCCCCCAAGTGGGGGGAGGGGGGAGGGCGCGCATTTTGTAATTACATTTGCTACCTTTTTTTGCTGGCCTTAGGAGGAGATTCTCACCCAGGGTTACGATAAAAATACTCATAAAGCTGTTTGAATGCGAGTAAAGTCTTACGACTGTAACGTTGCATGGGGCAGGATGAGTTTCGTTCCACTGCGGCTGCAAAAGCATGTCTCAGAGATTAGAATGTGCGTGGGGCACGCAAGACAAGAATTGCCGACGCAAATAGCCTGTTAGATGGGAACCCAAATGGGCTGTATCGTCCAAAATGGACGAAACGTGAGGGCATGTAGACATGAAGACCTTAAGAAGTTGTAACCTGCGCTGAGGAGTTGTTGTCATAAATGGCAAGAAGCTTTTTTGACACCCGAGCGCCTGGGTGATGGTGATAAAGGGTTCACAGGGAATTGATGTTTTCATTGGTGGTGTTTAGCAATTGCTGCGATCTCATCAAATTTCATTAGGACAACTTGTATGGGAGTAATTGATTAGTGGGGATTTTCATCGTGGATGCGTTGCTGCCTTTGAGATGGTACCCAGATACTGTGGCCGGCTAGTTTCCGGATCCGAAATTGGAAGTTATCTTATCCATAAAGCATGCAAAGGAGTCTCTTGATCCTTTGAACTACCAAGTTTAGTGGTTACTATAGTTAACCCTAACCTAACACTGAAATAAATCACATCATGTTTAATTTTACATTTATCAGGTATTCCATCTATCCACTAATATCTCAACTATTTTAATTCATATTTTTGTCGTTATCATAGTTTGTAGTGTAAAGCAAATGAAAACCTTTCAATATTTACTGTGAAAGCTTCTGAGTATTCCTTGTTCATAACTGCGATAGGAAAACAATAGCAAGCAAAACCATCAAGGATTCGTTTGCGTTACCTGCGTGTAGTGTTTGTTAATTCAGAACCATATCGTTGCCGCCGCCACGAGACGAGGCGCGCGACGTTTACGTGTTATTCCAACGCGCGGGGTCGGCGTGTTTGGTTTCATCTGTGGCGGCGGCGCGGTGTACACATCCTTGTTTTGATGTCTGTTGTTTGCGAACGGTCCTTATTTACCATTGGATGGTCTTTGTATGTTGAAGGTTTTTGTTGTTGCTAGCACTGTATTTCCTAGAGTACCGAAGACAGTACGGTAATGATCATTTAAGATGGTTTGTTTTTCTGCCCTTTTAAATCAAAATTGATATGTACATTGGAAGTATTTGCTTTTATTGAATTCTTTTCTTGTGTGAAAATGTGTAAGTGTAGGCATGCGAGGGAAATATAACTGAGAACTGTCCTGCTCTGAGTATAGAGAGTACGTTTAGGTTAACCGTCAAATTACGGTGAAAACGGAGATGAAAGGTACACAAAAAGTCATAAATTGGAGAGCTTGCAGAGATGGCGCGAATTGTAAAAAAATGCAATCTCAATGCAACCCACTATACATTGGAGCAGAAATTAAAAAAAAAAAAGATTTTCAAACAGAATGCAATTTGTGTAGGTTTTTCAAGGCATTCATTAGTATAACTAAAATCACATCGAAAGCATAGTAAGATTCAAGATTAACAATAAGAAATAATAATTGTAATCTCATTTAAATCACAATTAAATAATTTACTTGATGATATCATTAATTTGTCCAAAAAGCAAATATGTTATACATCAACTTCTTATGATTATACAAATTATTTACTCATTTATTTGAATAAAAAAAAGTCCAGTTTATCCTCTAATTACTCAAACTTCCTACAACTTTCCAATACCCATAAATAAAGTTAACTTTTTCTCGTGGTATTCATGTTGCTGGAAGCACTTTGGAATACATTTGCTGTCAAACACCTTTTTTTTTCTCAAATAGCCAGCTCTCAGCGTACATTCAACGCACGGTTGTAAATTGTATTGAGTTAGGATTGCATTATGGCTTTGTTTGCTGACGTGCGGCGCAAAAGTTTCAGCCATGGTGGAGGCGCCGCGAAAGGAAAGCTTTTATCGCGCGATTTTTAACATTCATGTCGACGCTCTCGGTGCAAGTCGATGGTGTGTTTATCCTGGTTTATCGAATGCTTTCACAGGCATCTTGGAGAGTGGAAAATTTACTACACCAGCAACAAAACAACGCTAGAGATGATTGGAGTTTTCATGGGGAAAAATCCCTTTAATTTAAAGCAGTGTAACTGCATTCTTGTACGTTTTTCTAGCGTTACTTGCCTTTGTAGGAAAATCGAACAAGTGAGTTATTGTAAAAGTTGTAAACTTGTTCAGGGAGCAGTGAGAATGCAAGTCGACTTATTACGATTTGCAGCCACGCACTATGGAAGTACGATGCTAATCGATATCGGCGGGGTGGGGGGTTGGCAAAGTTACCATGCATATTACAAGCCTAATGGGATCTTATGTACCAGTTTAGGCTTGTGTTTATTATACATACTGTCTAATGCAAAAATTAACACTGACTTATTTGAAAATATATCCAAAGCTAAATTTATCACACACCTTAATGGTATAAACACTTTTGTTAATTGTTTATGACAATTAAATATCTCAGATTATGAATAGTATAAGATAATTGTTATAAACAGTCAGTATTTGGAGGATATTCTAAACAAAACCTGTTCGTTCTGTTACAGACAGCGAGTTGACAAGCGATGCGAGTTGACTTTGTGAATTTAGTTATAGTAGTTATGGTTACTATGCGTTGGGGGGTGGATTGTATTCGATTATCGACATTGATAGCAATCAACAGCAGACAACATGTAACTTGGAACTAACTGCGTAACATGTATATCGTACGTGTAGGCTATCATTATTTGTGGGAAATTTTATTTCATACCAAGTTATTTGTTTGATGGAATTCTGAATTTCCAATTGCATAGTGACAGTAATTCATTAACTTTTACATGATATCATAAATGTTGTTACGATTGTAATGTTGATGGAAGCATTATTTATTATTTATATCACAAGTGCAAAACACTAGCACTTGTGATATGCCAATAGGATGAAAAATAAGGTTATGTGTAACAACTTATGTGATTTTTATTTAATTCAGATATAGTTGGGATTATGTTGCTAATACACTTATTAGCTCTGTAACTTAATTGGTAACACTATAGAATGTCACAGGGAAACGAATATTCAAGTTCAAATAACTACTAAGAACCATGATAGTTAATGCAGAAAGTTGATGGAGGTGTTGGTATTCGACGTGGATAACACTACGCTCCAATAATAATAGGAATACTTTTATTAAATTGTGACTTTTATTGGGTTTACTCTTCTTTGGATTAAATATCATTTATAAGTCACATAAAAATTAACACAATTGGTAACCTTGACATATCTGAGTATTTTCTGCGAAATTAGTTTTTCTGGAACTCAAGATTTGGACCTGGTGAATAGTTTAATTTGGTAATGTAGTTTCATAGTTACTATGAGTGTAGTATTATGATGATACCAACTATTGTTGTCATAATTCCTTTGGACAGTAAGATTCATAAATATTGAGATCAGTTAAAAAGGTAAATCTATCTGATGATCCAATCCCGTTTTAGATTTAACAAGCTCCTTCAATCACTTTATCTATCTTACCAACCCATCAGTTTCTTTGAAATTTCATCCGCGATTCATTCAAGTAGTTGCCCGGAAGTCACTTCTTGGCGCGACCAGTCTAGCAGTTTGTTAAACCGTTTCCAATCTCGTATCGATCACGAGTTAATCTGACGTGTGTGACACTTGGTGCATTTTTCCCAAGCTCTTTTTATAATGCGAACGCATTGTCCCTTCAGGGATGTGATAGTACTTTCAAACTGCACCATCGGTAGCGGAATGTTGGTGTATCGTTTTAATTTAACACCACGTTTCGAGTGGCTTTTTCCCGAGGCAATTCAAAACTAATTTGTAATGCTAATACGCCCGGCATCTTGCAACTCAGCAAGAGTAAAATGTGACTTTTTGAGTTAAGTTGGAAAGAGGTTTTTGTCAAGGATGCTGCATGGTTGCTTGGAGGATTCACAGGCGTTCATTGTGTAATTAGCTTTTTAATTATGCACGCTGTTTTTTGTCTCCGACATGACAAACGTGGCGGGATGTAAAAATGTAAAATAAACGACTCTGATAGTACATTTCTCGAATACATGTCGTGCGGCGAGACGTTAATTATTATCTAATACAGCGTCGAAATTAATTCTTATCCTCACTAGTGTTTTTGCTTGAGCATCGACGAGGTGTTACTGAAATTGTGATCATAATGGTGAATTTATCACCTATCGCATTATGCATGCTAAGTACTTTACTTTTGCAAATGCAAGTCATGTTTACTTAATTAGTAAAAGATATTATAAAACTGACGGTTTGTTAGTGTTTGCCGGCACCGATATTAATTGCTCGACCGGGTGTTAGCCATCTCACTATCATTAGCATCTTTTTATTGCGTCCACCCGGTGGACATCCGAACCAGCTGCTGGACGATTTTATGCTCGATGACCCTTTCCCTTCATGTTACGGCTCATCTGGTGCGATCGTCATGCTTGACATAGTTGAAATTGCAAGGCGTCTCTAGGGTGGACAACCTCTCAAGTTTTAGATTTATACATGGGCCAAGAGAGCAAAAAAGGGTCACTTATAACCACCAGTTGCAGTTGTTAGAAAATTCAGAAATTTTTAAAATTATTTCATGGTTTTATTATTTATTGTACTCAATTATTATAAATAAAAGCATTGTTTTTGTTTTCTGATTTTCCTAACAGGTACGATGAGGTCAGAAGAATTAACAGAAAATGATCTAGTGGGAGTTACCTGTGTAAGACAAGAGCGGCATGATCATATATTTCCTTTCTCACTCTACTCTTCATATTAACATATCATATATACTGAAATATACTAAGTTTGTTTCTTATTGCCCTAAGTTGGTAGATAGAAATTAATCTTTATTTATTTTCTTTCTTTTTCTTCTTATTACTTTTTTGAAGCTGCTTCTGAGTTGGAATTTGTTGTGTCAAATAGTACTGGATCTGTATGCGTTAAAAAAAGTCATGAGAATTTATTTGAAATTGTGATTTTGTGAAGGATCTCTTTTGTTTCATCCCTATAGTGTTAAGTACACATACGAGTTTTCTTCCAATACCGATTGAATTCCATTTCATTTTGTGGAAATTAAATTGAAACTTCCGGCATTGCGTCGCGCTGATATAAAAGGAAAATTGAGAGAAATTCAGTTTGCTCCTGCAAATGCAGGAACTCTCCATGCACCAAATCACATATACTCAAGGACCTATAATGAAATATGTCAATTTAGAATCTTTACTCTTGTGGATTTTTTTTTGGGCGGAAATGCAATTTTCTAAAGTGATTTTACTCCTAAATGTCCCAAAATCAATTAAAACCATTCATTTCAAGTAAAATGAAATCATCTCAAATGAATTTGCTTTCCGAACTTAAATTTGTAATTACCCAGAATCTAAGTCCAATTGAATTATGGCGAATGATTCCAATTGGTGTGCTTTATTTGCTTTCGTAAGTCATTTCTTCCGATTTAAATTCTGCACGTTTTATACTTTGTTTATGCGACGACGTGCTTGCGCAGACCGCAACATAAACCACACGACCCACATCCATCTAGTTCTCTTGCAGGACGAGAGTTTGGGGTTAGGCCTTTGGGTTCTACGCGTCATCCAAACACCGACAAAGTGTTGGGCCAGCTCGACAAACACACGGCAAGTTTACCACAGCGGGAGATTTTGTTAGGGCACGTATCTGGCTGCTTGTTGTTACTGTTGTACATTTGGGAGCTGGAGTCACAGGGGTGGTACAGCGCCCGATTGTATTACAAGCTGGAGTGTGATGAGAACTTAGCCTTTGCTTACATGGAGGTGAATTTATTACTTGCACTAGAAAAAAGGGAGGTCAAGAAAGTTTACATTCTAGGTTAATGGATTATTATCTATTTGTTATTAATCATCGTAATAACCTAACCTATTGGATAGAGAAATATGATCTAAACGTGTCATAATATTAAAATGGTTGTTAAAATGGAAGGGGACATTGAAAGGAAGTGAGAAATTTGAAAAAAAGCAGTACTTTGCCAAATTCAATATGACATCATTTTCCTATTTATGATACTTTCTAGAGATATTAATTGAAGTATAATTTGATATTGGTTTGGGTAGATGATGATTGTCTGATGAAAACGGATAAATATAATAATGATTTATCCGTGCAAATTTTTCTTAGCAATTGTTGTTATCTACATATGTGTGATTATCATGTTGCTTAGGGGGCTTAAAATGTAACAAGGAACAAATGATAAATGTTCTAGTTTGTTTGGATTGATGTGATTTTTTTTTATTGCATATTAATCCTAAAACACGCTAAATAAATAGTCGAAGGATTTAAAATATAAAAATATTATTTTTTTTAATTACTGAGGAATCTAAGAGATTGAAAAGGAAGTTAATTAGAGAGTGCTTTCTTTTATAATATAGGAAAATCAATGAGATCCTACATGTCTTATCTGAATAATTCATAACCAAAAATTTTTTTATCTGATGAAATAGACTGAATACCAAATTAGTATATCGATCATATGATATATGAAATTAGTAGGTTTGTCATTAAAAATGTGGCTTGGTCCTAACCAAGTTTTTGGTTTTTCAATTGAATGATTGAATTGTGTCATACTAGAGTTATATTTGATCAAGATAGTTATAGAATTGAACTGATACTGTGTGAAGATTTTTCATAGATTAGGTATTCAAGTAGTAGTGTCGAAAAGTAGAATTATAAGAAGTAGAAATTTTATGTATGTAACCTAGGAGGGGGATATAAAACGGGTTATGGTAATACAATTCATCATTAATGGAAATCAACATCATAGAACAGTGTTTGCACCTGTGGTTGATATAATAATTTTTTAATATTTTTATTCGATATTTTCTGCACTAGTATTACTAAAGATGAGTTGAGTGAAAAAGACGCATATCCGAATGAGTGAGAAGAGTGCCCTTCTCTTATTTCCTTTCTCAGTCTTTCTCTTCTTGCTCTGAACGATACAGCTTATTTGTATAATTCAATTTCCACCATATTAAAAAATGATTCCTGTACATGTTTGGCAGCTGAAATATGCATTTTTAAATAATGTTTAAAAACGTATTTGAAAAAAAACCCGAAAAATGTTTGGATGTTTTATTTCAAGCTTTGCAATTTCGTACGACTTGAAGATCTCATTTGTTTATCTAAATAATTCACAACCAAAAAATACTCTGCTCGTAAATAAAGTGAAGTTTTGAAGGTGCACTCACAAAATACAAAACTAACATAGAGATGACATAAAAATTTTATGCCCGGCGCCTTCGCGCATCTCACAAACGACGCATAAACAACACTAAAAATGTAAATATCCATTTTACAACTTGTTCTATTTTTTATTTCCTATTTCAACCAACACTATTCTTAATTTATTTTTATCCTCCTTTAAACTTTTTATTCCTTGCATGACCTAGAATATAAATCAAGCATGCAAAAATAAAAGTCATTTACATACAAACACATTTTCAAATAACAATATTCTTTTGTGAAGATTATGCTGTTAGTGTAGCAATACAACCACTCAGAAGTGTAAAAAGCAAGACAAACAAAATGATGCACATTTTTCTTGCTGTAGACTTGATGGGAGCCGCTACCTAAGTGAAATAAAAGCCGGCGCGGAAAATGAAAAATTTTACAGCGAGAGCTCATTGCCAAACCGAATTACCTGCGGAACCGAACACGGCGCAGTGCGAATGCAAACACGGGGGCGGCTAGGACGACGGTATATAAACAACGGCACGCGAGTAAAAATTCCTTCTTGCTTTGCGCAGACGGTGGTGGAATGAGATGTCGGCTTTTATTGAGCATGGGCGAGTGGTACTAAATTATTTAGAAAAAAATTACTGCAATATTAAGCATCGAGGAGTACATATTGTGGGAATTGCAGCCGTACTTTATAGTTTTATGCAAAAAAAAAAGATGAAATTGGAATTATAATTATGCTTGAATATAAATATGTCTTGTTGGAACTAGGGGGTAACAATTTCTGATGGATATTTTCGAGTTTTTTAAATTTAGTTTAAAGATGGGGAAACAAAAGAAAATAGTTTTGGATGACTTATTTTTGGGCTTGTAGGTCTTATGGGATGAACGTAACATGAGATAAACATGTCGAAAATCATTGTGTTTATTTTAAGGGAAATTTAATTTGTAAATCAAGGTTTTTTCTTTGGCGTGATGATTTCCTAACATCAATTTATTTCAATGGTGGAGGCGC
>JAODGC010018540.1:47339-57516 GCA_027574925.1 Ecitoglossa quadriceps | reverse complement strand
ATAACCTTTAATATGCCACCTTAATTATGATCCTGGAAAGGTTATAGTATCCACTTTCCAATTACCACCCTAAAACCATCATAATTTAAAATAAACACTAAAACTAAATGATATAATTTTTTATTGCCAATTAAACAATTCTATCTACTTTATACACATTTCTTTGGTTTGCAAGTGAATTCCTTCAAATTGTGTTTCACTTCAATTCGATTTGTCACTGTGACACTTCATCAAGAATTCATCAGGACTAGTTTTTTTTTTCTGCGTGGCATTTCAATGTTGAGCGGTAATATTTCAGCTTTGAATTTATTAAGCATGCATAGCCAAAGGGTGTACAATGTGCATGTTGGTGCTCAGATGAAACTGGAAAATGGATCGCTGGCGAAACAATGCACGCGCGTTGAGCGCGCATGTATCTTTTTCGACGCGCCGCACATTTCCACGCACATTGATCAGCGATGCGGTTTGCAGGGTGATGACAGCACGCCGCATTCATTCCCTGCGTACCATTAAGCTGGTGTAATTGGACTTGCTGCCCCCTCACATGCCGCACTTCATTATTGTCCATTGCGGTGCATTATTCTGTAATTGGTTTCCATTTGCTCGCTTGTGCATAACATCCGGCAGCTTTGCATGCATTGATGGAAAAGGAAGCTGTGGGGTTTTCTTATGGTGGGGATAGAATTGGGTTTATGGATAAGTATAGGAGATGGTAACATTAATGTAACAGATAATAGGAATATATGGTATAGGAATTTTTTGATGGACAACCTAATGTAGTTTATGCAGTAAATAAAATTTCAAAATGAAACATTTTCTTTGTTGGTATTAAACTGTAAGAATATAATTTTTGTACTTTTAATTAATGCAGGTAATGATGTATTTGTTTAATGTATCTTTTTTATGTGATAATGTGAGGTACAAAGAGTTCAATGATTTAATTTGTATTTTTTTGAGTTCAGATTTTATGCAGAAAAATATAGTCATGTTGATTTTCATTGTAAGAGGAACAAGAAAAGAATAGTTTTTAAGTAAACTACTAAAATTAAATTTGCAACAAATTGTTGAGTATTTATTTATCCGAATAAAATATTTTCATTCTGTAAAAAAATGGCAAATGAGAAAATGGATTTAAGATTGGTTAAGTTTGTGTATTAGAAATTAAAAACAATGTCGTTATATTATTGTTTAAAATTTCAAATCAAAATGGTCACCATCAAATTTTTTGCTGATTAAAATTCATGGTCCTTTCATTGAACATTTTACAACAATATTTTCAACTCTGATGGATCAATAAATATTTTGTTATCAGTATAACGAAAATTTAATGAATTACTGCATTTCAAAGTTTAAACTTTATTTTCAAGTAGTAGTTTCATATCCCACTCACCGTTGTGACACATTTTATCATCTACAAGAAACCTCTGGGAGAAACCTCTCTCATCTCATTGCTTCCCCCAGTATACCATAGTAAATATTTAATATCGAATAATAATTTGTACGAGTCCAGTTTAATATTCAAGTGGTGTGTTTGAGTGTCACTGGTGAGTTTGCCAGTTTGCGAGTTGACGACCGCCGTCGCCCGTTGGGCCGAAACTATTAATATTCAACGGCCACTAATTTGCTTCGCACTCGTAGCTCACGCCGGGAGATTAACCCGCTCGGCCCGCCAAAGTTTGGAATTAACGCACGCTGGCGGGCACCTTCTTTAACGGCCCCCGGGTGCGCTCACCGCAAGGCCTTTTCTTCGTGGTGGTCGCGCACGTCGCGTGTCCCCTTGCATAATTCATTGCCCGGCGCCTTCGCCAAGTGGATTTTCGCACGCCATCTCCACTCCCACCTCTGCTGCGCCCAAATTATTCTTGCCTGTTTGCCAGCGTGCGAAGAACTTCCGCCTGGACTTACGTAAAGTAAATTACGTCTCTCCAAGTTGGTGCACAGCGCGTCCCGTCGATTAACGCTAAAAGCATTTGGGATATCACCAGGAAAATGCTACAATTTCCTATGGCCAAGGTGAGAGATGGAGATATTTTACAAAAATGTAAATTATGTACATGAAATGGATAAAGTCTTCTAAAGCATAGGATTTTCGAGTTTTCATTGTAAATTAAAAATATTAAATAATATTTTCTCATTGATAGTAGTATCTTAAAGAAAATTTTTTTATTTCTCACTATAACTTATTGTATAACTGAAATGGAAAAAGTTAGAACCAATTGAAATAAGTTTCAACTTGTAGTTTTATATTTCAATAAATATAAATTCTAGCCAGTTAATTACCACTTATCACATAAATCAGATTTCTTGGAATTTTATTGATAAGAATTATGAAAATGTTTTTTTTGTGTATATCAATCTAATTTTCTTACTGTTGAATTCTTTACTTGGTCAAGGACGAAAAGTGGAAAGTAGCACAAAGTCGAAAAAATTGAAAGCAATCTTCTAGCGAGACGTGGAAATTAGTGACCTACCCTCACGTTTTCCGAACGTACACACTCACAAAAAATTGCTCGTTAACGAAGCGCACGCTCCAATTGCGGCACATGCAGCACGATTTGTCCGGAATAGTGAGCCACCTTGACCTGACTTTGCTATGGATAATAGCAGGATGATATTTTTAGGTGATTGATTTTTGTGTCACGTTAAACTTTTATAATACTTTCCAGGAAATTAATTTATATGTTAGTAAGATATGGGAATCTAATAATTAAGTTATAGCAATCTAATAAAAATCAAGCACCTTACGATTCCTGCTGACAATTCCTGCTGATTTTACTTCTGGTTGATAATAGACGTTTAATTAACATTTGTATAAGGTTTGATTTTGCAGAATTTTATAATTGATATTTTGCAGATATAGGTTAACTTGGAACAAAACGCTTGACAACTGCTTAATCGTAAAAGATAATTTAATTCCGTAAAATAAATTAGAGAGTAGAATTAGTACCGAATTTACCTACAAATTGTAAAATTAATAAATCATTTGTGGTACGGTTGAAAATTGTTGAAACACTGCTACAGTTAATTAGTTTGTAATGAAAGTATTGTATGCAACCAAATTTACATCTATTTACTGCTTTTGATTTGATCTTGATGATAATGAAATGAATTAAAGCCGAAATAGAATCGAATTTGTATAGATAACGTAGAAGAGCTTTCCCAGGTAAAATTAATATTAAATGCACTTTATGTAAAAATTAATTGTATTTATCTTTTCCTTACGAATAAATTATTGATGCTTTTAGCAGTTATTTGTCTTGAGTTGAGCTGAAATCCAATTAATCTCTACTTTATTAAATGACTAAACAACTTGAAAGCTCAAAGCACAAGGCAAATCAGCTCTTATTATCTCTGCACTGCGTCGCTGTACTTCTTATAAATTCAATTAGAAAATGAATGTCCAAACGGAAATGGAACGTGCGAGTTGGAAAAGTCGAAAGCGCACTTAAACGTCCCTCCGACAGTCGACGCTTTGCAGCCAAAGCAAAGTCAACTCACGGATAAACATCACTTGGAATCAGAACGCATCTGATCAGAAGTGAGTACATTAATATTTTAAGTGCGAACAGACCTGGTTATTTTCCACCTGCTTGAACAATAATTATCTCCTGCGAGAAGCAAATTACTCGCAAATATGAGTCGCGATTAAATGCTACGAAGCTCTAATTAAGTTGGTGCTGATAATGAGCTATTTTCTTCGCTATCATCATAAACTTGCTGCAATTTACTGCGCACAACTTGTTTAATGTATGTACATCGCGAGGCACTAATTGTTGCAAGTTTTCTTTACAGAAACCTAACATCTCGTTACATTATTAACGATTGCAGTCGATAGCACAGGGCTGCAGACCTAATTAAAACTTTGTTCATGTTGCCCTCATGTTGCTAATCAATATGTGATAAGTTAACTACGTGCGTAATTTGGTTTTCATGCAAATCAAACATTTACAATGGGAGGGAGCGAGTAATAAAGTTTGCAGACTTAATTAATCATTGTTAGGGATGGTGATGGGGAGGGGGAGGGGGAGGGGGGGCTACTAAGTTGTATCTTCTTTATTGTGGGTAAATATTTATTTCAAAGTTGTTGTAGAATGGAAGTTTTCCATGAAAATGTTGAAGTCTGAATTTATAGTCTTGTATTGTTGAGAATTTTCAAGAAAATTTATATTGTTGATTTGGGTTTAAAATATTGAGTAGATGAATTAGGAATTTTATATGAATAGAAGGATAGTAGGGTTACATAACAAATATTATGTTTATAGGTTATATTTACTTTCTATTTGTCATTCAATTCTTGGTTTGGTAGTTATTTTGAGTTTTAAGGTTACCTAACCTAAAATTACAACGTTGTATTGTTTTTTTTTTGTGTCTGCAGTCTATTTTCTTTTGGCTTTGAGTTTCTTTATGTTAATTGCACATAGACAAATCGGAATTATACCATTTGCTTTTTTGTGTAGGGGGAAAAAATTAACGTACTATATTTTTATTGGAAACCTAGAAAATATTTATATTTTTATCATGTAAAATTATTATTATAAATTTGATTTTTATTGCTTTTCTGGTCGTTTATATTTGCACGTGAGAAAATATCTAGTTTGACGATAAGAATCATAATCCATAATTTTTTTGTTCAAAACAACTAACCAATTTCTTTACTTTGGCGAATTTTATTGCTGACAGACACTTTTTAATAACACACGCTTTGTGCACATATTCCAAGTTATATAAAAGTAGATTTTAATATGTTATAACCTAAAATTACATTCAGGGTTTTATTCGCATTCTAGATGTTTTTACCGAATATGAATATCTTTCGTAGTTGAAGGGGTTATCTTGTTTTTTGATTGAACTTAACCTAAAACTGCAACGTCGCATCACATTTTGCGCATGTCGTCTCATTGACTCTGAATTCTTGCAAACCATATAAATATGCAGGATTTTTTTAATTGACTGTATGACCATTGAATATAAAATTAGAAAACTGATCAATAATATTGAATGCATTGTTTTCAAAATTTTTGTTTTGGGACATTTTAAGATGAATATATAATTCATCAATATGCACGTAATTACCTTTCTTTTTTTTGGCAGAAAATTATTATTTGTATTATTTGTTTATATTCATTAGATTAAAAAATTAACTAACCTCTATTTATGACTTTCCTCTTTATTTCCACATTCACTTTAAATTTAAAATAATGAACTGACTACAATTACTTTCAAATCTCACTTGAATTGAATGAATATTCCTAAGACTTGCAAGCTAAAAGTTATTAACCTTAAAAACATTTTTTCTTAACCTAAAAAAAAATGAAAAGAAAATTTCAAATTTCTGTTTGTTGTATAGTTTTCTACAATTAAAGAAAATGATAATTTGCCGTGCTATATCTCTATTAATAGTATTCAACAAATATCGTTTGTAGTTTCAGACTTGTGTAAGAATCAAAAGATGGCGTTGTAAAAATATGCACATTTCCAACATTTCTTTATTTCTAATGTTTTACTAGATCAAGATCAATTGATCAATAACATTAAAATTTAAAAAAATAATTGGAATTTATTTATAATAATTTATTACTTGAATTATAATTATAAAAGTTGTTGTATAAATTCCATAACCTATATTCTATGAAATACCCATCAAATCTATAAAATATTTAATATTATTAAAAAAATTATTTCCATTGTTAAGTGGCAAACATATTCCAAGTTAAATTCTTTTAAATCTCTTCCCATCCACTTAACTTTCCTTCTGCTCGACGTTCTGTTCAAGGTGTAAGTCTAAGCACAGCTTTAATATGAAAATAATGCAGCCACGCAAACCAATAGGAAGAAAAAAAGCACAAAAGAACAACATAAAGCATAAAAACTCACAACCTACAAACAGAATATCAAATAACTTCCACAATATACAGTAATACAATATGAGTTGAAATGTTTAAAACCCAACAGCTTTTTCCAACACAACGCAGCGGAAGAAAGCTCCACTTAAAACTTAAATGTAACTCAAACTTCCACAACAAAAATGCAGCGTGAATG
The DNA here is from genome assembly GCA_027574925.1 of Ecitoglossa quadriceps. Taxonomy (NCBI): domain Eukaryota; kingdom Metazoa; phylum Arthropoda; class Insecta; order Coleoptera; family Staphylinidae; genus Ecitoglossa; species Ecitoglossa quadriceps. The sequence goes on along the minus strand of JAODGC010018540.1, from coordinate 51,477 downwards.
CGCACACAAAATGAAAGATGGAGAGAAAAAACCGAAATTAATTTCACTTGACTCTGCTAAAACTTTCTGCGTTGACACAAAGCTAAGAAGTTTAGGGATAAAGCAACAAAGAGCGAAAGCTCCAGGCAGCAGGCTCATTGATGCAGTCTCTGTTTTTATTTTTCGAATATATTCCTATAGAAACGGTGGCGGCGCAAAGATGAAAAGCTTGAAGGGCGCCGTAACGAAACACGCAGAAGTGTCACGATACTGACGTTGTAATTAATTACGTAATTAATTAAGATTCGTACCAAGCAGACGCACTGTGGGCTTTGTTCAAAACGAGACGTTTTCAAGGATTGCGAAAACAAATGAATAGTTCAAACATAATCTGTAACACAAGTCTAATAAATGTTTACATTTAATTGTTATTTCAACGATTAATTATTATTCAAATATATCAATCATTATAGCTCAATACAAGGCTACAAGTTTTGTCTATAAGGTATAATGTAATATCAAATAGAAAAAGCATCCAACTGAATTTTAAACTCAATCAATTTGTTATTTTATTGCAGAGCTTTTTTGGCATTTAATTGTTTTCGAAAGTATATTCTTTTACCTCAATTAAAAGCAAAGAGCTTTTATCAATTAATCAACAAATATGATATACAATATAAAATGGACAAAAAATTAGAGCGCAGTATTTTGTTATAATTATATTTTATCGGAAATTGGAAGCTTTAAATGTTATCAGCATTTATTTAATTATACCCTATTGAAAAGCTCCATGTTTTCTCTACAAACTGCTAATGAGATCAAAATGAGATATTTTATGCATGCAAGGTTATGCTCAATATAAAATAAAAAAGAAACAACATAATGAATATGTGGATTTTGATTGCACTATTTAAATTCAATTCTTGAATGATACTTGTTATACCTCAATTAAAAGCTCCGAATATTCTCAATAAACTAGTGGAGGTGCCAGTGTGGTTTCTATTAATGTTCATTACTTATCCTTAATATAAAATAGCGATACTGGAGTTTTCATGACTCCTTCACATTTCTATATTAATTTTATCCAATAAATATTATTTGACTTAAACTAATTCCTTATGAGTTATTGATATAGAAAGATACATCCCAAATCCATTTAAGTCCTGCTGCTATAAATAGCCAGTAAAAGCTCAAGGTTAAAGTCACAATTAAAACTAATAGTTATTTTATCAAACGAAAAGAAAATGCGTCTAAACATCTTCATCCTCATCCATCTCACGTAATTTTACTGCCTTCTTCTTCATATAATAGATTCAGAATTATTAAACACATGTTTGTCCCCAATTTGCTTCAATTTGCAAATTTCGTCGCCAGGAAATGTCGAAAGCTTTCCTCGTTGAAAGTGGAGCCACTCCGTCCGCAATGGAAACGTGCAATCGGCGTTATTGGAAGGTGAAGCAAAAGGTGGCGGCGAAGGCAGGAGGAGGAAATAGTAAAGGGCGACGAGTGTCTCTACCCCATGCAGCATCCATGTATCCAGACGTGTGTGCGTTTAAATTTTCATGACGGCACCGATCGATAGAAGTCGTTTTTAGTTGTGGCCCACGATTAATATGGATGAGACGCACAGCGCAAGTCTTTGTATTATTTACAGTCGCGAGAGGCAAATACATTGTATCGCTAACCATATTACAAATGACGCGGTGGCGGCGGCAATAAATCATTCAAGCTTTCTGCTTTCGTGCAAACAACAAGAGAAAGACGTGCTATCAATTTATAACTAAACATAGATAGGATATAAATAAATAGAGAAAGGAATAAAGGAAGAAAGTTAAGTGGATGGGAAGAGATTTAAAAGAATTTAACTTGGAATATGTTTGCCACTTAACAATGGCAATAATTTTTTTAATAATATTAAATATTTTATTGATTTGATGGGTATTTCATAGAATATAGGTTATGGAATTTATACAACAACTTTTATAATTATAATTCAAGTAATAAATTATTATAAATAAATTCCAATTATTTTTTTAAATTTTAATGTTATTGATCAATTGATCTTGATCTAGTAAAACATTAGAAATAAAGAAATGTTGGAAATGTGCATATTTTTACAACGCCATCTTTTGATTCTTACACAAGTCTGAAACTACAAACGATATTTGTTTAATACTATTAATTAAGATATAACACGGCAATTATCATTTTCTTTAATTGTAGAAAACTATACAACAAACAAAAATTTGAAATTTTCTTTTGATTTTTTTTAGGTTAAGAAAATATGTTTTTAAGGTTAATAACTTTTAGCTTGCAAGTCTTAGGAATATTCATACAATTCAAGTGAGATTTGAAAGTAATTGTAGTCAGTTCATTATTTTAATTTTAAAGTGAATGTGGAAATATAGAGAGGAAGGTCATGAAAATTCGAAAAAAAAAATGTCAAAATCAGTTATATTAGTTACACTTATATCTCTCAATACTCAAGAACTACAAAAAATATCTTTATCATTTTCTTGTCAAATTATAGTGCTAATTTGTGGACCAAAAATTGACCTATAGTAAGTTAAATTAAAGTAATATTTAATATGGAAGAATAACATTTGTATTTATTTTTGAAATTAATATTTTTTTTTTAACATTAATATCTATTGAAGTGTATATTTCAGTGAAAATATATATGGTACATTAATATTAAAATAACCAGCTTATTCTTTTCATTTTCAACTGTCCGAAAAATTGCCAAGGGTGTACACATTGGTGTACTCAACGATTGATTGATTTGTTACCGTCAATTATATTTTACGTTTTATGACACCTGATAGGTGTTAAAGATATTTTTCAATTTTACTAATTTATGAGAAATACTATAAAAAGCTATTAATTTAATTATGACAAGTTATATTAATAATATATTCAATATGAGTTATACATTCCATAAATTTAATATAAAGCCTAATAAATACAATATAAAACATAGATATTTTATGGTTCCATTCATTTCTTTATTTCCTCCTTTTAGTTTCTTATGCATTCGGTTGGGATGACAGCAAGAAAAAATTTGCCAGTATGCGGAATAACATCTCTCCTTTTCAACATAACCTTGCTTCAAGAACAGACCAGTCGTGGCGTGCCATGTACGCGTTCATTTATCATCCTTTATGTGATGGCAAATGTATTTTTTATGTTTTCCGGCTCAACGCAATGCATCTCCGTATCAAAGCACTAGGTATATTTTTATTGAATAAGACGTATATGTGTAGCATATTTTTCAGCTTGAATTACTCTGCTCGTTTTGGAAATGTGGCAAGTTTTACTTGCTTGATAAGTCCCAACTTGTCACTACACCAAAAAAAAAAATACATACATGGAGGAAAAGGTTATCTTCCTACTGTCTTCTTCACTTTTCCGTTAATAGTAGTGAAATAAATTGAGAAATTCAAACGGAAATAAGAAATATTGCCTGGTTGAGTATAAATATAAAAGCCATGACTTGTTTCATAGATCAAGTTTTTTTTTTCTTCTTCGCTTGACATATATGTCTGTGTTTTCCTTTTCTTTTCCACTCTTCATTTTCTTGACGTGACGTACTCCACGCACGAATATGCAAACGGTGCATAAATCTGAAAAGTGCTTTCTTGCACAATTCCTCAAGGCTTGAATTTTCTTTTTGGGAGAAAGAAGCAAGGAGGCAATTTGCATTAAACAGACAGCCAATCAGATTGAGATATAAGCATTATTTCTAAAAATAGCTTATAAAACAAGAATGTCATTTATGTGAAATGACAGATGTCATTATAGTACAAATGCGTTGTGAATTGCAACACAGCATAAATCTACTGTCAAATGTGAGGTTATTTGAAAAACGCAAGCAACTCTGAAGTGATAAATGACATTCAAATTATGCAAATGATAAGAAAATAGATTAATTGGAATTTATTTTATAACCTACATATATTTTTATTTCCTTCAAAATAATTCAGATCAATGAAGTATTTTTTATTTTAATGTCTCACTGACTATCATACCCGATCTATGTGTATTTATATAAGTATTAAATTATTTGATACAATACAATAGGAAATGAAACTATTATTATATATAACAAACAAGATTTTGAATTACAGAATTATTTGCATATGAATTAAGTTGTAATAAC
>JAODGC010018540.1:28853-40720 GCA_027574925.1 Ecitoglossa quadriceps | reverse complement strand
ACGCCATGCGCTTTGTGATTTTCATCAGCGGATGTGGGAGCGAAAATCATCACTCACATGCTGCATCCCGCCGCGGTTTGCTAATATTTCCACGGCGATAATAACGCCGAGAAAAGGGCTGCTCGGGGATGTGGTGAATGTGCTTCGCGGTTTTCCAAGCGTGCCAACTAACGAAAACGTTTTCACAGTCAGTTCATAAGTGGTTTGTGAAGGAATTTTAATTTGTATGTAGAGCGGAATATATTTGTTTATACTTGGTCAGAAAGATACCAATTTGTTTATGAGGAGCAAGATAAACAGTTTGTATTTTCTGCCTTTTTTCCTGGTGCTTCTTATATTTAGAAGTCTAGTATTTTATATTTCCAGTACAGTAATTTTAACTAGATATTTATGCGGTTGCATGCCGGTATATTTGATGTCCTCAGTGTCCTGGAGGAAGGACTAGGATGTTTCCTTCCATTGTGCCTGGACATCCGCTCTGTATGCTCTACCTTTATTTGATGCTTTTACCAACAACACGCAGGGCGTCGTAAAATAAATTCTTCAGTAAAGCAACAAGTCGTATCCTTGGAAAGTCGCATCCGTGGTGTATCCTTCCCGGTAGTAGGGATTCCCATGAGCGAGGTGCAAACCCAGAAATTATTTATTTCCACATCAGAAAGGATACAAGCGAACGAAATAATTGTGGTTTTAATTATGTACCGATTAAATTCAATTGATTACATTGAAAAACTGATTTCTCATGAAAATTTCCTTTTGTTGTTTTATGATGATTATGAATTTTATTATTTTGCTCGAAATGACTTCTTGCTTACTCTTCACCAACACAAACTTGGGATGTGATTCTATATCATCTGTATGCGTCAGACTAGAACGACATCATCGCCGATTTCCTTTCTCTCTCTTCTCACCGCTCACAAAATGTTTACAAGTTAATTACGGGAAAATAATTCAACGTGAGAATATTTTCGTTCTACTGAATTACACCTGTAAATAGGAGTGCTGGAATAGAACCTTCTCAATTTATTTTATTAAATTTTTATTTGGTTGTCGATATTAATTAAAATAGAAATTATTAATACTCATAAATGATGCGCCCGTTATAATATATTCCAAGCAATTATTTAGGATATTAGAATGGATATAGAAAAAACTCATTAGTTGTTGTTTAAATTACACTTGCATCTTATATGAGATAGCGTAGTTGATAAAGTGATTCATCAACATTACACTGAGCGGGTATTTTTGTCGATCTCATTATGCGCATAATGCATAATTCATGTCGTTGAAATTATTTAAATATTACACTATTAGTCAATCCAGCATAAGACTAATCTTACTTTAAAACAAATGCATTTTAATTACCCCCTCCCTCTTTTATAATATAATGAAATGCATAAAAAATGCAAATGTCATTAAGTCAGAGCAGAAAGTTAATATAAGGGATTATGCTGCCAACGTTGTAGTAGTGAAAATGAGTATTTTCAGCTTAGTCGAAAATACGCCAGTTCATAATCGACGTCAATTACTTTCTTGCCCCCTGGCGAATAAGCGAGGGAATTTAATCAAGAAATTCCAGTACTGGTCGAGCGTGGCAAGGATTATTATTGTCGGCAATGCGTAAGTGAATAAAGCAATGCAATAATACAGAAATTTAATTGAATGCTACGAATTGGATGGGACGAAGAAGAAGAAGAAGAAGAGGCCAAAGTCATTGCAATCAGATTTACTATAATTGGTTCTTGTTGGCTATAGCAAGCATAGAAAATCCAAATAGGTGAAAATTATTTACAATTCTTATTGTTGACACATGTATTGTAATAAAATAATGATTGCAAGAAGATATTTTGTTAAAGAAGTAATGATTTCTTGTTGGGAGATATCATATTATTTGCAGTATGATTTCTTAAATTAAAAATGAAGAAATCAAAATACATGTATTATATGATTGTGATAAAATGCAAATTACCACAAAAGCCAATAATGCAAATTGTTCAGTTGGGCGTATGAAATTGTATTTATTAAGTTTTAGGTGTAGTAGTTAAAAATGTATCGTTAGGTCATAATTTAGGTTATGTTTAGTTTCCTTCCTACACTTTTATTCCCAGGCCACTAATTCTCCCACTACATTCGGTACTTAATTATTAACCATCACCCCACCACTGATATGAAGAAGTTTATAAAGTACAGAAAATTTAGAGTAGTGGAAAACGAAACGTGGGAGCAACAATTCATCCCTCAATTAACATTAACTTTGTCCATTATTTCCCACTCATAATTAACGACGACAAACACATTGAATTCGCAGTTGACTAGCGATTTTCTCAAGCAATTGCGAGATACCATCTCACAAATCATGATCAATATTTCTATATAATGTAAAAAAATGTCCTGCTGAATCCAATGATGTAATCAATTTTTCTTTGCCTACGACTCAATTGATTTTTAATTCCATCCAAAATTTTTGCTCCCAATTTGGAAAGTAAATATAAAGAACAATTTAGAAACATTATTATTATTGCTCAGCTCTATTCCTGAGCTAGTGTCTTAGAGTAACAGTATTAGCAAAGCCTAAATAAATCCTGCTGAATAACTGCTAACAAGTCTAGTAGGTCACTCTCGGATTTGGAAATGAAAAACATAATGATGATGATAATAAATTATTATGAATTAGCTTCACTACTATATATCAACTTTTATAATATTCATGTTGTTTAAAATTTTTATTCCAAATCATTGTTTTATTTAATGAAAATATATAATGACATGTCTTTGTTATACTAAAGAAACAACGCCAACTAAATAAATAATCAGCTTTCATTGTCCAAGGGATGTAGAATCGTGGAGTGCAGTTGATAGTATCTAATATTGATTTAATTCTTATGATTACACTTTGACACTTGGAAATTATTTATTGCTGTGATTACGTTTTCGGCATGGTGCTTTCTTCAGTTTGATTTTGTGTTGAATTTATGCAACTAGTGAAATTATCTTCTGAATTAACAACAAATTTTTCTAATAAATCAATATTTTTTTAAATCTTAGCAAATTTACAATTTCTTTTTTGTGATAGTAATTGTTATATAAAATTAAGAAATTTATTTGAAAATTATTTTGATTTAAGTAGTGTGCAAAAATAATTCCAAAGCTTCCGAATTCGTCAAGTGGTTGGATTTTGATCAGGCACCAAATGGATTCCTCTGGTAGACCTACCAGTTTTGTTTATATTTTTTTTTTGCAGTAGTTTTGTGTGTTAACTTTGGATCAGGGATTCAGAATTCTGTGTTTACGGACTAAGGGTCAATTTTCACGAATCTGCTGTGTCTTTCCCAGAAATTTTCAGTATACTGTTCTTGCACTTCATTTATTATAAAAGTGGTTTGCAAGTCATGTCACGTCTTAATTCTGCAACAATATCAACTATTATTTTCTATTTTATTGTTCGTTAGGCATCTAAGTCTTTCAGCTTCCCATAACTAGCTCAGAATAGATACGATGTTATTGTTGTTTCTTTATTATGTAAATGATAGTAAAATATTCTCGAATGTAATTCATTCATTCGTCATTATCCTAGGTAGTATAAGTCAAGAAAGTTATTCCTTTTTTTAGGTAATTACAATTTCCTCTGTTACTTTCTTATTTTGGATAAAAAAAACATAGCGAGCAAAGGGTAGGGTGTTAGGGTGTTGTGAAAGCTGATTTTCCTATTTTCATTTCCTCTTGTAATAGCACCAACTCGCAAATAGAAGATGGGAATTGAGAAGCAAGAGTGGTAGGATTGGTCCATGCCTAGATGTGTCTGGAGGGCTTACAACAATATGCGGCACTTGGAAGGCACCGGCTTGCTGCCTTTTGCAATTAAGGCTTTTAATACTTTTAATAAAAGGGCCAAGCATTCGATGATGCCGCGCACGCAGCATCGCCCTGCGCTAATTGGACTATTTGACGCCAGGCACCATTAAGGAAAATTAAAGTCGGAGGACACCTGCCTGCCCAGCTGTGCACTGCGCACCAATAAGAGTAGAAAACAGGTTAACAAAGCTGGAAATGGAATCTGAATCATCATTTGTATTACATTTATTTTAAGAAGATCAATTTATATTTTCTTCACTATCTTGATGGTTTTGACATCGGAAAATACAGATTCTAATTCACTACCTTGATGAAAAGTAATTTCCTTACCATTAACTACTGTGGTAGTCAAGCTGGAAGAAGCTGGAATTTTAATTTATACCACCAGAGAAAATAAAACGGAGAACCAAACATGTTTAATCTGGACGAATTGTAACAACAACAACAAAGCATATATTTGGAGGCGAGGGAGAGGGGGGACACGCATTATTTCAATGCATCATAATGCATTGTTTAGTAAATATGGAGATTGGGTACGCTGTTGATATCCTGCCACATAACCTAACCTTTCCACTTAAAGCCGCAAGGCGGGCAAGCAGCTAGCTAAAACTGGCATTCATTTGACATAACCTAACCTGAACCCTCTATGATAAATTTTTTGCATTATAGTAATCTGATTCAGTTTTTCTAGTCCAAACAAAAATTTCGAAAGAAATGCTAAGTTAATAATTTTTATAATAAATTTCTCCATATGTCCTTTTCAGTAATTTAAGCATTTTTTTTTTCAAATTTTAATTAACTAGCTATAAATAACAATAGTCTACATTCATAATTGACAGACTGATGAGTACTTCTCGAATATAATGGTGTGCAAGTGGTTCAACCAAATTACAACCAATTTCAGAACGTATCTTGTCATTTTTGTATTTAACCTCATTTTTATCCTATTTGTGGAATAATAAGCATGTCAACCATCACATCAATTTATAATACAGCTTAATATAGACAAAAGTAAATTCCGGGTATATAAATGAAATAAAAGCGGCTTATTGCAAAAAATAAATTTTCTTGCTTTATACACAGAGTTGAAATGCAAATCTTGCATATGATAGATATTAAATACTCAACTTACACATATCTGATCTTGAAGAAGATTGAACATTCCTGTTTACAACTGATTGAAAATCGAAGCTTCTGCAGGTGTCTATTACAAGTAGGTAATTTATCTTTTAATCTTGTTCCAGCTGCGAGTGTAATTGTAAACTTGCAATTCCAGCTCAATAAATCGCAAATCAAATATTAACTCTCTTCTAATTCTTTAGACGTGTGCAACATTTACCCAATTTAACCCTTGCAGATTTTTTTTCCCTAGCCTGCTGTAGTAAATTCTCAACTCACGTAAATCTCCACCAGCTTTCTTTATCACCGTAAGCAATTTATCCGATTAAAGCGAAACTAAATGCAAGCGAACGAATTTCGTTCGGGCCATAAACGAAATCAGCGTGAATGACAGCTAAAGTCATTGGTTATTAGCACGCAATGTAACTTTCACTCCACCAAAGCTTTATCCTTATTTACACCGACGTAACCTCATTTTATTCAGTTAAAAGAGGACACTGGAAGTTTATCGCTTGATTTCTACCTTTGACCTTGACCCTTTCGAATTATTGATGAGCGCGCACACAAATTGGTTTCATTTCATTTTGCAGCGATGTAGGCATGCAATTATTAACGTACGAATTAATTACCGCTGTGGTATTTTTGAAGTGTGGTTAATCGCAGTGAAAAGCTCGTTTAAAATATGGCACGGACAGGTGAAATGTGGAAATGCGTTTGGTTAGTTCGTATTACATTAATTCCAGATGTGATGTATTGTATTGATGATTCTAATTGAATTAAGTCACTTGGTCAAAGCTTGTTTACAGATGCATAGAAATCATAAAGTTCAAAGAGAAATATATTTTGCATGGAATGTAAAGGTGCAAGTCGTGCAACATTCCAAGTGCAATAAAAAAGGTAATAACTTTTGAACGCCAAAGGATAATTAAATTCTGTAAAAACATGAAGAAAGTGATTTAATCCACTAAATTGATTTACATTTAATTGCATATTAAAGTAAATCCTAATATTAACTAAATCTGTTTTTATGTTTTTACTGCTGGCTAGGACAGATTACGATTTTTAATTGAGCTTTTGAAAAACACCATATAACACTTGAAGTACAACATGTAATTAAATTTTGTAACAAGATTTAGGGAATAGAATTAATTCGGAAGTTATTTATTTTTAACTATAGCTTAATATACATGTCAATCTAACTTTTATATTTGACTTTGTATTTTGGCAACAACAACTTATTTTTAACTTCTTTGAAGATAAGCAGAAAGTACATTTAATTCTCAATCTATTATTACCTTTTAACTATGCTTTGGAGAAAATTCAGTTAGGATAGACCTCATTTTGCAATCAATGAAAAACGAATAAATATTCTACTTATATCAATTGCTATAATTTTATTTTAATTGAAATTACTAAAATATAGATTATACTTTAAAGGTTATGTCTTGTGACACATTTGAATAAAACAACTTTATTTTCTTTTCATAAATTCACAACGATAGTACTAATTAATTAAATACATTGATTTTTATTTTTTTCAATTTATTAGCACAATCCAATAATTCATAAGTTCCTAACTAATACAAAAATGGTTTGTATAATTTTCCCAATTGAAAATAAATCACAACTTAATCACTGTCTCATTCATAAACTCCCATATGTTTTTCTCTTTGTTATTTTTATCCCATTGCACTGAACACCTTATTAACCCCAATAGAAACACTGGGCGCATTAACCTCCCATGTTCCAATCATTTGCACAGCAAATTCTAAGATTTGCCTTATCACACTAATACCCATCAGAGTAAAACCATGCAATTTACTAGCCTTGGCCACAATGACGTTGTATATACTCTGAAGTAGGTCAAAGTTGTCGTTGATAAGTGCATGGATACGACTACCCATCTCCCCCTTCAATCGCAGGAGTGACTCTATAATATGAAGGACCTCCACATGAGGAGCCAGGATAGCACTGGCAGAGGGTTTCGTAAAAGAGAGGTCAATGTTGGCTGAGGAGGAACCACGTTTGGCATTAGGAGACGATTGAGGAACCTGTAAATTGAGGTGTTCTTCTGAGGAGTAATATTGAGGAATGTTGTTGGATTCGTAGCCGGATTCATCTGTGTCGATGGAGTTTTGGGATTCTTGTTCGGAGAGAAGCGACATTAGTTGGTCGTAATCATAGTCTTCTATATTGACAGGTCCAGCTGATATAGACATGATGTTGACATAGAGTGTAAATACCTGGAAGGGTCCAGAAAATTAGTTTATAGGCTGGAACAGACCATATCTATGGTCTTTGATTATTCTGGTATTAATTGATTCCTGCTATCTTTTTTAAATTAGATATAAGACTGGAACTTTTTAACTGTTTAAAAAATATTTTTTTACAGTAAATTAAGAATTTTGCATATTAAATATTAATTACAACAAATTTGCTACAGTGCACTGGTTTGTTTCTTGAAACTATATATTAAAACATATAATGCAATGAATAAATGAATATTATATCACAACTGGATCTTACTATAAGAGATGTTACAGAGGGGCATTGTTTTAGTTCTTTCATTTTGACCTAATGCCAACCTAACCTAACCTAATCTATGCCACTTGAATTAGGTTTCTGTGATTTGTACTTTGGTAATGATTGATTGCAAATTTAAGATGGTTGAAGAAAAATACAAAAGGATAGTGATTATATAGCGAAAGGAATTAAAACAAATAAATACAGAAAAAAAGATATACTGACCAGGATAACACCAAGGAATTTCCGGAATGAACTGATACTACCCATTTTGTTATCTATATTTGTTTGCTTTTCTTAAATTCCTAGTTAGATACCCTTACATATATTGTACTCTGTGCAAATAACAAATCGCTTCTAATTCCTTCCCTTCAGTTCCACCATGCTATATACTCCCAACATAAATTTCTCCACCTAATTTCCTCATTAGCCAGACGCGACACCCCATCGGGCATTGGCCATTAACAGCCATTAATGTCGTCGCGACTAACATTGTCCCACGTTGCTCTTACCCAACACAAGTAACGATGGAAAAATTACCCAACGCCGATATGCTCCTCCTGCTTAATTACTTGATATCGGCGTCGTATATTAACGCGCACCGGTGTGCTGGTAATTATGTAATTACGAGCAGCCGCCGGATATTATGAATGTAATTTGCAATCGATAACAAATTACGCACCAGCAAATAATGACAGGTGGAGTTGTAATTTCAGCAGGATTAATGCAACTGGGGCATATTAGTGGTGATTAATCATGATGGGAACGATTTGGAAATATTGATATTTTTGTTTGGAATCGAATGGATTGCGATGGGCATTTAGTAAAATAATCGCGTATGATTGTCAATAATAAATGGTATTTCTAACTTTGGGATAACAAATAAAATTATTTAGTATTTTAAAAGAGGTTGTAATTAGAATAACTTGATGATGCAACATTGTCTTGCAAAATACAAGAAATCTTGTGTTAATTCTTAGCTACAAAACGAATAAATATTTATTTAATATTAACGCTCAACGTTAGCTTTTTTTTGAGCACATACATTCCTGCGACATTGCAATTTTAGGTTATCACGAATTAAAACTTGAGTAATTTTATAATTACACGAAATATTGAAATTCTGTTGGACATATCTGGAGAGTAAAGAAATTACTAAATTATTAGAATTATAATGAGTATATTTAAAATTGTAGTTTAATTCATAAACCACAAATAGCAAATATTTGAGGTCAAATATTAAATTCTGAAAGAAAAATAATAATATTGACTTTATATTTGAACTTAAAATTCATTTATGTTCCAGAGGGACATTGTTTTGGTTCTTTCATTTTGACCTAATGCCAACCTAACCTAATCTATGCCACTTGAATTAGGTTTCTGTGATTTGTACTTTGGTAATGATTGATTGCAAATTTAAGATGATTAAGATGGTTGAACACATGATGTCCCAAGTTAGTTTTATAAATTTAAAAAATTTAAATTTATGCTGAATCAAATAAATTACCATAATTATTTTGGGCTAATATTCTCTGGGACAACCTATATGAATGTATTTTCAAATGCACGAAGAAAAACGAAAAATTATTCTAGATTTAATTAGAAAAATTTCATTCCAATAGAAATGCTTTTATACAATTTTAGGTTAACTTTAACAAAAAAAAATATGATCACACTATGTGAGATATTTAAATTCTACACAAGGAAGAAGGTTGTTTATTAAATACTAGGAATATATTTATATTTTTAATAAATATTACGTAATAAAAAAGTAAAATATTGTATTGTACTAACTTTCTTGTAGTATTTTAACTAGGGTTGATTCAAAATACACCAATATTTGATTCCTACTTAAATTAATCACAATTAAATAACCTTCTACATATTACTTTTATAGGGAATAATAGTACCAAAACAATGTTAGCACAATTATTAATAATTTTTAGTTAAAATAAGATCAAATAATTCCTTAAAGATGTAATTCAAGTTTTTCATTTATATACACATCAGGCATAAGTTGGGATGTTATCTATTGGGCAATATTAATGAAAATAAAACATTTGCTTATTGGAAAAAAAATGCTAAAGAGCTATTCTTCCGAGGTACCAATATTATCCAACTTACTTCCTTTACTTTACCTAATTTCAGTTTAACAAATATTATACATGATGTCAAGTGTTAATTTTGTTATGCATAAATATTATAACTAGTCTTTTTTCCTCATTCAATTTGATCATTTTTTTAGGTGGCATTTGGAGCATTTTTTTCTTCATGGTGATAATTCTAGGAAACTTTACGATTATTTTGGGAATATAATAATTTATTATTTAATTTATTCAAATAGTTATAATTTTTAGTTGACATCGGTTACGTTATCATGATTACAGTAAACTAATGTGGCTGTTGTTAGGGTTAAAAGCTTCCACATGACAACGTACCTCTCTAAGCTGTCATATTTTAATTAGAGGTTAGAAATGTTAAGAATAAAATATTTGGAGATATTTGGGTTTTTGATTTTAAGCAAATATTTCCAAGTGTCTTTAATTCTTCACGTAGATGTCTTGAGATGAGAAAATTCGAAAAACCTTTATTGCTTTTAAGGTTCTAAATTATTTCTTGGTATAAATATTATTGTCAAAGAGAAGGAAGGTGGAAGGAAGGAATGATAGTGCAAAGGACATAATTTGAAGTACTAAATAATATAATATAATGCTCCAAATATTTTTTTCTTTATGGTAATAATTCTAAGAAACTTTAGGATTATTTTGGAAATATAATAATTTATTATTTAATTTATTCAATATCTGATTCCTACTTAAATTAATCACAATTAAATAACCTTCCATATATTACTTTCCTAGGGAATAATAGTACGAAAACAATGTTAGCACAATTATTAATAATTTTTACCTAAAATAGCATCAAACAATTCTTTAAAGATGTGTATATTCAAGTTATTTTTTTTCTTCACCAAGTTTCATTTTCACTTGAAAATACTCTTAAAAAGTGAGCGAAACTAGTTGAACAATAAAAATAGCAGAGTTTGTAACAATATTATTATCTTCATATATAAATATTTTCTGTATATAGTAAAATATATCTAAGTGCTATAAGTTTTCTTTTGTGTTGAATTAGTTGTACTTTTCCCTATGTATTCTCCCTATTAAATCCAACCCGTAACATGTCTGTCGTTGGTGTTATGCGCATTGTGCTTAGGCGACAGTAAGGTATACGCTGCACAAACGGCGTTCTTATCAGAAGGTGAAATGTCGCCGACGACCCGGTATTGGGTAGCAATTTCCGACCGGAATAAAAAGCTCCGTGTAATCTGCCACTGCTCTTTGCCCCATCGCCTACTACAGTCACACTCCTGTGATTCCTGCTGCCGTCCATTACCCATCACCACGCACCACACGTACTGGCCTTTCTCCAACACGCTCTACTTTCAAAGATTCCACCTTGGCGATTCTATCTTGATCAATGTGATATTCAATCTCTTGATCTCTCTTTGCAAGATGTCTAGACATCCACATAGATAAAATGTCTATGGAAAAATAGCGACTCTGTTAATATTTGTTTGATGTTATTTTGTTATTGTTTAATTTATTTGACTAGACAGCTACATGCAATGAATGTGCAATTTAAATTTGAGATGTTTTGTGCAGAGATAGAGCTGACTTTTGATCTCTGATCTATGGCAATGCTGGCTAGTGTCTAGTTGGTCTAGAAAGTGGCAGATTTGTTTGGTGACGGAGATTGTTCGAACTTTCCTAATTCTCTCATCGCCGTCATATTATGGGTCCAGAGGATTGGTTTACATCAGTACATCTCTCGGGAAATTCCCAAGCTACTAGATGTGCATACTACAACTTGGTTTTCAATTTCCCACCAAGAGAATGGGAATGTTATGTTTCTATTTTGCATTTTGTTTACACCAGTAATTTAATTAATTTTTATTTTGTTCATAATTTAATAAAAGTATTATCTGTAAGACTTTAGTTGTTTTTTTTTTATTATATCTTAATAACTAACTACCAAACCATACACTCCAGGACCAGAATTTTGGTAGCATTTAATGGACCACAAATAATCAACAAACTCTACTGTATTCCACACCTTTACAATACACTTATATTTGTTTAATTGCACCAGAATATGTTATCTGTTTTCCTGGGCTATACTTCCACCCAATATTGTAGGTAATATTGTAGGTTAGGTCACAGTTAATTTTTATATTACATACGTGATCTTTATAAATTGAATTGTTCCAAGTAGCACATCTATAACAACAGAGCCAAGGAAACTGCATCTAAGAGAAATATTTGGCGACATGTAGACTATAAGAGGATACCAAGGAAATTTGGTGACGCGTA
>JAODGC010018540.1:0-22994 GCA_027574925.1 Ecitoglossa quadriceps | reverse complement strand
ACAGACGCACTCAGTAGTTTAATATAATTTGGTATGCTTGCTGTACGTTCCGACATGATATTAATGAACGATAGAGTGTAACAATAAATTTAACAGTTTCAAATGTGACATAACTCATTGACAGCCTCAAACGATATGGAGTGGAAGAAACATCGATAACGTTTTGAACATCGATATTATTTTTAATCAAACATGGTTTTTGATAAATTCTTTTTAACTTACTACGAGGGACACTAAGAGGAATTGATCCGATACAAATCACTATAGAGAAGTTTCCTACTTGATTTTTTTTATCCGAATGTAAAGAAAACACTCGATTTTAAAATATCGAAAATATCGATACTAATTTCTATAGTATCGTCATATATTATTCTGCACATGGGTCAAATCAGACTCAAAACTTAATTATTAATAATCTTCGAGGTTCTCTCACTTCTCTGAACTTATTTAAAATAACATATCATCTTCTAAAGCACCTTCCCACTTTTATTCTTTTGAAAGTCCAAGTATCTTCCTACATTGAAAGCGGTTGAAAGTCTTTGCTTTATCTGCAGTTGAATTTATTCGTGATCCTTGAATTCCTTTGGTTTTCTCACTGCCATCCACTAATCTCGGCACGTCGCACATCTTATAATTCCTGCCCTACATCCAACATTTCCTCTTCCCAATCGCCTCAACTCCTTCACTTTAGTGCAGTCTCGGAAATAGCGCATTTTATCAAAATTCACTTAAAGTATTTAGTGAAAAATGAAGTTCATAATCGTTGCTTGTGCTAGATAACACGCTCCGAAAAGAATAAAGGGTCCCGAAAGGAAGCGCCAGAGGAGCATGACCAGCATTCAGATACTTGGGCGTAGAATACGTAGTATTCGCAAGTACTCCAGATTAGCGCCGACTATCATCATCCTCGCGTTGTGTTTGCCGCTGGAGCGCGGCGAAATGTTTTTCAAAGTGTAATAATAATTAACCGAACTACATTTGTACCCCACGCCTGCAACCCTTTTTGCGTGCTGTTGGGCATTTGCATTTAGAGCTTCGAGTTGGCAATTTGTATGCGCCTCTTTTCGTCGTCTGCACTTGTAACAAAGGCTGAATGTACAGAGGAGTTGAAGAGACTGATACAGCTTGGGTCAATAAGTGTCATGCTGAATATTCAGTTAATCCTTTTAAGCATTTAATCCCACCAAAGTAAGACTCGAGGATTACCATCTGATTACAATAATTGACGCACTTTGCTGCCCTGGATCCTGTTCTAACTCTCGTATTCTGCTCCTATCCCATTACTTTGTATTTGTTGCTTCCTAATTGAATCGATACAAGAGGAGTCTCATTTGAAATTTTTTTTTGAATTTGTCATGATATTCTGCAATATTTTCGAATTGATTGAATCCTCCACTTCCTTGTTGGGAAGTTGTTAATTGAGGCGCAGGTGAGACTTACCAAAACATAACCTCATCAAGCAAATGGCCAATTAACAACTGTAATGCATTTCCGATTACCAGTACCACAACCAGGTACTGTTGAATCAATCCACACTAGAATCGTGATTATACCAACTCTAGGTCACTTTATAATATTCCCCTCCCCTCCGCCCTTCATTTAATGTGAAATTAACTCTAGTCCTATATAAAATTAATCAGACGTGGTTGTTCACAGGAGGTGCAAATTTTGAAAGCTCTCATTCTGGGCGAGGAGGAACGTGGACAGAGCCAGTATCAAGTAATGTGTTTCATCTTCCACTTCCCCAAGGAGGCGTTCATCTCATCCGACGCCATGTCAAAGTTGAGACAGAAAAACCCGACGACCGTGCGCGTCCCCGAGGAGGACCGGGGACGCGAGAACTTTACCATGGATTATACAGTGGACCTGACGATGGCTGGCATTATCTCGCCGCATATTGCTGACCTCTGCACCGAGGCACCAGAGAGCAGTTATACCAGATATGAGGATATTCAGATTTGGTCTGTCAATCAAGGTAATAGACATTTTGAAGTTTTCAAAACTGATAATTGGATGATGTCGGAAGTGCGCCCAAGCCGATGGGTTGGGAATAAACGTGATTTATTCAAATTTCACTTTTACTCGAGTGGGATTTGCTTCGATGCTGCGTCTCATCGTCGGAAGTCGACGTCGTCTGAGTTCTCGTTTGCTGAGAAGTTAATTTAACTGACTTGAATTTTATCAGCGTTGGCAGGTTCACTTGAGTTTTCTACAGTTGGATCCTTAAATTGTAGAGTGGAAATATTTTGATTTAAGAGAATGACGGACTTGTGTCCCTTGCTCTGTAAAATCTGGAATATTACGTTTGAGACTACATCTTCTAAAGCACAAGTTGGAAGTTGCTAAATTTTACCTTTGAGGTAAGGTCTTCTTAGTCCAATATCTAGTATTTTCTTTGCCGTCAGTCAAGAAATTTACCCACCTCCATCTAAGGATATAACAATGCCGCGTTGATAATATAGACAGAAATATATATTCTCATCTCGAATTGCATTCTGCTCCTGGCACACCGAGTATTTGCTTTGACAGGCGAAGAGCTGACAACACGCCTTTTGCGCTAATCTACGTTTCCGCATCAACACCTTCCTTCCGCCGTCTTCACCTGCGTCCTCAATTCACTTAGCAAACATGCAGACAAGTTGACACAACATTCGAACATGTGACACACACAAAACTCGAACTCATCGCGTTGAGCGTGACAAATGTTGCCGACTGTTAGCATTCTGTGGCAGGAAATCGCTTGGATATATTCCTTGACCCCCCACATTATGAGGGTATAGCAGCTTAGTGAGGAGATCCGAGGCAAGTTTCGAGACAGGTAGAAATCGTGGAAATATAAACACCAACCGAACACATTCTGGTCATAAATAAATGGCTAACGTGAATTGAGGTTATAATCTCGGTCATTGGGGGCGGGCGTGAATGGCATGCATATGCCGGCGAATAAAAGAGGAAATTGATCAAACGCATTGTGCGAATGGAATATGGGGAATCGGGGACGTATACAGACGCACCATGCTTCCATTTGGGGAATTCGTACCCCAATGAGTCATTCATACATGCGCTGTTCAAACACATCGCCATTCCGGCTAACCTATGCTGTGTTCGTCTATATGGGAAGTCATCGAATAGTCGGATAGAGCTGTTTGAATGGCTTCGTATCCTGTGGGTCGTTTTGTCGTTTACACCAACACGTTCTCCGCGAACACACCAAATACAACTGGAGGACTGCTTCGTGTTGGGACATTCAAATTGAATGAAGGCGCGATGCAGTATGGGTTCAATTCGCTGTTCGACATTCGGCGATTCAGTTTCTTCGGCTTGTTGCTCTTGCGTTGAATGAAATCCGTATTCATGTAAAGTTTGTTCATTACGAGGAGAATGAAATGCACGAAATGGGTAAATTGGGATTATTGTGGGGGAGAAGTTGATAATGCAGGAATTTCTAATTTGGGAAACTGAGTCAACAATGTGGTTTTAGAAGAAATTTACCTTATTCTAAATAACTCTTGTTTATCTAAGTACAATATCACTAGTTTATATTAACATTATTTATAATAATAATAATATATTATATTAATAGCAAACAAAGACGTGATTCAAGTCGATCTTGTCTGGCTGCTTCGATTTCTTGAAAATTAATTTTTTTTCTTTTATGTAATTTTTTCATTACTACATTGGCATATAATTTAATTTTTCCTTGTGTTACATTAATATTTCCTTTGATGTGGATAACTTTGACTTCAAATGAACATTGCTTGTTTTTTTAGGTTATGCATAGTAACGAGATTATATTAAAGATGTATAATTATGGAAACTTTGCATATCCAAAATCTGAAATTGCTATTTTAGGCTTTTTTCGGACTTGTTTCAAAGTATTGTCTATGAGATATAATATCAAATTGATATTACCCTAAAGATCTATCACATAACCTTATAAATACCAATAATTTAGCAAAGTTTAGAAATATCTGCAATACAAGTAAATTAAGCTACGTACAGACCAATATTTTTTTTAACATCCACCCTAAGGACTATTGAAGCATTCATATATGACACTGCAGGAAATTTCATGAAGAGTATACTTCTTGCCATTGAAAGAATCAACTAGTTTTTGACTTGGTTAATATCTAGTAACACTGAAGTAAGGCCATGTTTTAGTAAGTCCATACGACCCAAGTATAAGCTCAAAATTTCAACATTAAAACAATTTTGTTTACATGCGCCAATAGCGCCACTTGCGACTAGATGGCGCAACGTTTGTGTCAACATCAATAGGCAACAATGCCAACAACTCAACAACTATACATAGACAAATAGGTTAAGTTTTTATTCGAGATGTTTGAAAAAAAAAGTTCATTACAAAAAATTGCAAAAAAATATTGAAATTGAACTGACCAATAAATTGTATTATACTCACATAATGGTGTGGTAATTTTTATTTAGAATAAAAATTTTCCGCAATTTTTCTTCATTTCCAATGATTATTTTCTTTCTTCCTTTCGATAAATTCAAATTTTGACAGCTGTCATGAATCGAATATTTCTACTTTTTAGGTTATGGATATGTACAAGGTTATATTATAGGTATACGTGAGGAAGTAATTGAATATGAAAATGTTTGATAATGTCTAAATTCAAATTTCACATTAACTGCGCCAAGTGAGCAATGTAATGGCACTTTGTAGATACATTCTCCAATGCGGATAGCTTCTCAGCGCTGAGAGAAACGTAATACAAGCTAAATGTACAATTACGGCGTAATGGTGGTGGCGGTAGAGGGTCGTGCGGATGGTTGGCTATCATGTAATGCAATATTACAGCAATTTCACTTATCGCTAGCACGATCATGTTGAATGTGAAAATTAATGCAATCATACATTATTTTTACCTATGACTTGAAAACAAATCACCACTTACTTCATGATGATGTTTTCGAAAAGATATGAGAATTGAAGTTGTTTTTTTCCACCCACGATTGGAGTGTGCATAGCTTACGAAAAAGGGCGGAAATTAATGTTACAGTTGGGGGCGGCATTCCATTTCCCATTTTCGTCACGCCAGCGGCCGCATATTACCCCTACCACACGTACATCCTGAGGCTACTCAATGAAAGCATAGTCTAGACTAAAGCCGGTGAATCATTCGAATTGCGATTTAATATCCTGGAATATTTCTTTCAAAGATGCCAGAAGCTAGATGCAAGCATGCATTGCAAATGTCACTGTTTTCACACTTGAACAAGTCTTGATAAAATGTGACAATTTCAATTTCCCTTGCTAACTCGTACCTAATCTTATGAAGGTCATTAGTTTCAGAAAGACACCGCAACTGTAGCATTGAAAAATCTTGATGGCACGTAATATGAGTTGCCTACATTGAAATTTAAAAGATGACATTGTTATATATTGTGTTGAAGTAAAATTGGTAAAGATTTTCCTAGAAAATCTACAAGTTGATCTTAAATGTATAGACTTGAGTTCCAGTTAATTGCCATAGTTTATCCTAAATAGTACTCTAACTTAACCTAACCTAACCTAACTTCTAAATTCTGTAACTTAGAGATACAGAAAACAACTTTATTATATGCAAACCTTGGATAGTTTTTTAACAGATAGAATATCCCTTCATGTGCCCTCTGTATTATAGGAGAAAATTACAGTAAAGTAGAGATTCAAATTAGCATTGCATTTTACTATCCAGCATACTTACTTATTGATAATGCTTGCAAGTACAATTACTGCACGCAGAATAAATGTGAGCTATCTGAACCATATGTGCACCACATATTGCACCACCATGTTAAAATATTTTACGACATGTCAGGATGTTGCAGGACTCGTAGGTCGATGGGCAAATTGTTGTAGTAGTATGTGATGGCGATATAACATCGACGATAACATTGCATGCGGTATCCAGGTCGATGGGAAATTACTGGGTTTTTTTTTGACGCAATAAAAGTCAATAAGGATTTTTTATTAGTAATAACAAACTGGATTACAATGAGTGCGTATTGTTATTGGTTGCTTTCTAGTTTTTATATGTGACTATGGTGTGAAAGCAATTTGCGTAGTATTATTAGGCTACTGTCATCAATCAAATGGACAATACATATTGGAAATAATAAATAGAATTAGTGTGAATACAATCAATATTTTCATGTTGGAATAAACACGGTTGGAAATTATTTTAAAGCATTTTATGTTATTTCATTCAGGAAGTATATAAGCCATATGTTTTTCAATTGTCTTAATTAGATTTTTTGTTGTTAATTAGGAAATCCAATTCAACACAAAATTTAACCATCTTATTAAGCATTGATAATTTGTGAGATAAACTGGTATTTCTAATTGATCAGCTTAGATAAACGGCAAGTATCCCGATTTATATCTAAAAACTTTATTGATGGGTGTTAATAAATAATTTCGAATTTAATTTCAACTGTAGTATGATTAATATTAATTTTTTTGAGTTATTGGAAATGTTTAGAGATACATTGGATAATGAGCTGTAAATGAAATCCCTAAGGTATTTTATACTCAAAGAATTCATTTTTTTTTCAATCAACAGTAATTAATTAATTACACCATAATTACACGTTTTAAAAAAAGAGTTATATTGAGAAAAGTATTAGGGAAGATATAGTTTTGGAGCTATAGAGTCGCTCTTTTTTCCTATATTAATTATATCAAATCAATATAATTAGAAATAAATGAATATCAAGGTCAAGGTTACTCATGCTTTTCAAGCTTTTCACAAATTTCATTTATTTTTCTATTCAAATTTGTTTGCGTATTGTGAACCAAGCAGGTCTAACCGAATTCACTGACAATTAAAAATTATATCATTTAACAAAGTGAGGATGTTTAATTAATTAACACTAATTATATGGTAGCGGAATTACGATGATGGTAATGAGCACAGATTAAAAGTTGTTTCTTAACTAATTTGATTTCTTGGTGATAATTCGAACAAAAACTGCATCTACTGTTTGATACTTAACCTGGGGACGGCTGTATTACCGCACCATGCCGCCCCAACTGCAGT
This sequence comes from Ecitoglossa quadriceps, assembly GCA_027574925.1. Lineage (NCBI taxonomy): Eukaryota > Metazoa > Arthropoda > Insecta > Coleoptera > Staphylinidae > Ecitoglossa > Ecitoglossa quadriceps. Next base: position 15,948 of record JAODGC010018540.1, on the reverse strand, counting down.
ATACACAGATATAAAAAAAATACACGCCAGAGATCTCTATTGTTATCTATAAATATAATAGACACATATTAATACAGATTCTCCAGACTTTTCATTAAAAAAGTTCAGCAATTGATTGATTAATTTAAATACTCCTAGATAAACAATTACTACAATGCCAAAAAAAAAATTTATATTGACAAAAGTATTGTGGACAAATTGAAATTTTTGGAGAGCGGATATTGGATGCAGACACTGTACTTCTTCCCCAGTTATAATGGGGAACTAGGGAGGGAGTTGATTACTACTACTACATCCTACTTCAACTATAATCATTGGCAGATATTGGGATTGGATTCGGTGAGAATATATATTATTGGATATAGTGGGTTATTTCAAATATATGCTTTTGCTATCACTACTATAGTCCAAACAGTTCATTTTTGATTGTGGGCTATGGTGCTGAACTGGATTACTCTCAATTTTGTAACCAATTTTACAAATGTATTGGGATGAGGAGCAAAACTAACCTAAAAATTTATTAGTATACTTTATAATTTGATTACTAAATCTTCAAGAGTTCCAACTCTGAACAAACTTCTGAATATTCAGATTTGATACCAGGACTAGCAATTTGAAACGAAATGGAAGCAATTTACAATTTACATTTCTTCAAATTGAAAATAGCTCTATGTTTATTTTTAATATGCAATTAGAATTGAACGAGATAAATCACTTTAATTTTACTTCATCCCATTCCATTTGCTTTGCAACCTCTCTTTATCTTCATTTTCTCAGCTATTTTGAATTCAATTTAGAACAAAATTAATTTCGCCATCATGCGCATCATTTGCGTAATGCTTTAACACTTTAACATGTGAATTTAAACTCTCTGCCCGCGCACAAGCCGGATTAATTATCATAATAAAATAAAAGCGTTCGCATGTGAAAACACTGGCCGCCTCCGTTGTGCTTGCTTTATGTGGATTTTCATAAGCCCATTATAAATAAGCTGTGTGCCTCGAATACCTTTTCGTTGTTGCCAGTCGTTGGCAGCAGCCATAATGAAAAGGAACGATCAGAAAAAATGACCTCGGCCCACTTTTGCATTAATCACGCGAGCAAACTAAAGAAGTGTGAGGTTAGTAAAAATATGCGAGTCTAAGATAAACTGCCGAAGGGGATTGGAAATTGGAATAATTAATTGACATGGTATTGAATAAATTGGAATATATTCAATATGTGTATAATTATTGGCGCTTTAATTGAGAAAATTTTATCTTGTATACTCAGAATTGAATCTGAAATTCAGAGAATAAAAAATATTTGTGATATTAATTGATTTCTATGAAGAATATAAAATTCTCGTTATAAAGAGTATTTGCTATGTTAAATTTGACATGAAACTCGTGAATTAGTACAAGCGCCACCTATCGGCGATGAATTATTACATCATAACCTAAGAAGTTGTTATTGCTTAACCTGCATAAATGATAAAAGCGTTGTATTTATGAGGAATTGAAATAATCAAGTGAATAAAAATAATTTTATTTGTCATCTGCTTAGTATTATTATAAAAATGCTAGAAACTGTTAAAAATGAAGTCAGGCTGAATATTATTATATTAGTAAATATATGATGTAGATTTTACTATCCAAAAAATGTTTTTTTTAAATCAACCCAATTCTCTTGTTTATCAATACTTTGTTGTATCAGCAATATTGATCTAAACGAATGATACTTCCACTTCCTGAACAAAGAAAAAAAAACACACACGCACAATTTGTAAATCCGCTGAAACTTTTCAAATCTCTCCTTTTTGCACTGGTAAATTTGTGAATTATTGCTATGATGTACACTACACATTGCAACGCAAAAGTGCAATCCCTACTCGACCATTTCTCACCCCCGCGCACAATTCCCGCGTGCATTCTAACCCTATTCCGGCGGTGATTTTTTGACATGCTCACAGTATGGACTCTAATACCAGCTTGCCGCCTCCAGCGCCATTGTTGCACCAGGTGATAGATTAATGCCGGTTCAAAGCTCTCGTTAACATGTTCGCGAGCGCAGTTAACACCATGTTCGTATGTGATTGATATCCCTTTTTCGGATGCAACAGCCAAACCAGATGGCATGCGTGTGGAATGTATTTCTGTCACCCTCATTTTCCTCTCTGTGTTTTTCTTGCTTAGCAAGTAATCCTATTTTTACTTGCGAACGATATTCAATTCTGAACCAATACAAAATAATGACGTTGCATTTTAATTTCAAAAATGTAGAATTCCAATTTGGTCTGAATATCAAATGGAGCAATATTATCATGTTTGTGGATGAAATTGTAGCCAGAAGGCTGAATTTATTTTCCATTCTGTGAGAATAGTTTTGCAGTGTTTTCAAAAACATCAATCGCAGATTCGGTTTGACATCCTATTTGCTGTGCGTCGAGTACGCTTCTCATTAGTTTAATTGCGATTGCGATTTTAATTCCCCAGCGAATTTATTTTCGAATTAAATCAACGCGCCCTGCAAATCAGTTGGATGTTTACACGTGTGCTGGCGTTCGCCAGCGGGGAAGTCATTGTTTTTGCGATGCAATTATTTTCACGACAATGCGCTAAATTAAATCTAGGTAACTGTTTTAATCTGATTACACGTTTGTTTGATTGGATCACTATTCATTAAACGTGTGCAATGTACTAGTATTGAGGAATTAAATATTGAATATTGCGAGATGAATATTTAAGCTGAACAAGGACAAATAAAACTTAATTTATCAATATATAATAAATATATATTGGTCTGCTAATTTAGTACATAAACAATTTATGAATTGAAGACAGCATAACAAGTTGTACATGTCAGATAAAAGCAACAAGTTTCAACTCACCCTTGCTTGTAACAACTGCGCCTTGTTTCTGAACATTATTTTCAAAAATATATTACAGGCGAAACTGGCATTGATACAAATTTTTCCAGCTCATTTCGTATCGGCTTTCTCTATTACTTGAAAAATCACAATTTTCAAATGGGAGTTTGCTTCTACAACATAGGCAACTAAAAATACACATGCCGAATGTTGTGATAATACAGCAACCTGTAAAACACACCACATTAATATTTTCATGCAAACTCCAAGTTGTGACTGCTTCTAGTTCAACATGAAAATATCAATCTGAACTTTCAATAGTTAAATCTTCATATCTGTAGCATTGTGCATTTCCATAACCAAATCCGTAAGGATTTATCTCGATGGCAAAATGACGGACGTCTGCAATCCAAATCGCAGCATGCGATACGTGCGATGATCGATGTTATTAAATCAACATCAATATGCCCATGCATAGAAGTCAGCGACGTACATTGTCCACCGCTCTTGTGGCCGTCCCACCAGAGTGTGGCTGGCGGCGGCGACGGTGCATTGTATGTCCGACGAGATTTCGTCGCCGAATTTATTACCGATCAATTCGCAGATTGGACTGGCAGCAACAACGGCGCTCTGGTGATGGGGGCGGCAATAAATAAATGCGAATTATCCCGTGCACATCCTCATCGGGGTTTGGTTCCGAAAGCGGTGACAATGGCAATAGGTGCAGTACCGGGCAATTTAAATGCTCATTTGAAAACTTGGCGTGGCAAACAATTGCATTTGGGGATGATCATAATTTACCAAATGCAATCAATGGGAACATTGCAGTTTTGAGCTGTTTTCTGATTAATTTGTTATATAAAGTGAGTTGCATATGCAAATTGTTCAAATGCATCACGAATAATTAAACAACAAACGTTTATTTACTTTGCGGATCAATTTCCCGTCAATGTGCTGTGCTCGGCTTTAATTAAATCCATCGATTTATTGCACGCTCGCATCCGAGTCCCATTAATTTCCACGATGGCCGCGGAATTTCCTGTTTACGCCGGTGCGGATTATCTTCGACGCCCTACAATAAGGAATTATGCGAAATCGATTTGTTGCCGATCTGCCGATTGGACACAATTCAATGGTGCAAATGCATTAATGCTACCTAACCTTACTTATTTGCTACTAATTCCTACACCAGCCACACAATGAGCGCCCTCTGTTGCGCTATCAGCGCTGTGAAGAGGCAGAGATACGGCAAGCTCACAAATAACTCGCCATTGTTTGAATGTACTCGCATTTGCTGGATGTGCGCATTTCAGCATTTATAGCACACGTATTACAATCTTACTCTATCACTATCATAATGTCATCGTACGCGCTCGCCCGCCTCCGGGTGCACACAATGCGTTTTCTTTGTTTGTCACCCTTGGGCTTTGCAATCTGCGCCACGTAGGCGACAATTTATCTTCCTTCATTTCTTCATTCATTTCGTCTCCCAAACATCTCTGCGCTACATCATTGCTTAATACAGTCGTTTCAACTTGATAATGTTGGTCGTTTATAACGATGAGTTACAATGTCGAATTAGTCTTGAGGCCACGTATGCATTCATTCGGTGTGTGTGTGTGTTTGCCTGGTGTTTTTCCAAGGACAAGGGAAAATTAATGTATAATCAATGTTTATTATAATGAAGATGGATTTTATGTATATTACAAAAATTCAAAAATATGCATTCAATCGCACTACTCTAGTGTCAATATGAGTGTAATATAGGCAACCCAATATACACATCAGCTAGTTTGTTTTCTCACATCCTACATGGTTTTGCACTAAACTAAGTATATTACACATTTGAGAAGAATAAAAATAATTGTGAAAGTTTGCTGTTATATGAAAACAAATAAAAAACTCGCGTAAAGCCCCCGGTTTTCTACTCAATTAAACTACTTTTAACCTCTTTCGACTCAAAGTAACCACCATGTGTCTCGAAATTTGCGCCGTTAATTTTTTCGCTTGAGCGTCTCGCTATTCACTGGTACCGTATGGATACTCTTTGAAATTTATTAATTTCACAGGACGCAAACAGATGTTGCAAAATAAAACGCAAGCACACCACCGACAGTCATGCACATTGTGCCGGCGGCATAATGAGCTGCACCGGAAGCTTATTTGCGTTGAACGTTTATTGCACAAAGAGCAGAATATCATTTTCTCATTTGCACAGCGCACGCTGTGAAAATTTATATGTTTCATATTTTCTACAATGCGTAAAATCCCACTGATTGCACAAGACACATCTTCGCAGATTGCGTACTGAATTTCGCTGCCTTTAATTGCCAAAGAGAGTATAATGCGCTTTCATCTTCATTGGAAACAGTTTGGTATGTTATGCAGAGCTTTATTATTTCACTGCCATGAAGTTGTTTCAATTTTGCGAATCGGCTTGCAATGCAAATATTGCGTTAATTAAGTTGCGGAAGGGAGAGTTTTCTTTAAACAAACTTACTTTCATTGTGCTTCATATACATGTTTCACGGACTGAATTATTGTCAAGTGGTTAATATTTATTTGATGATGTAAAGTAACTGATAGTAACTAAGAATACGAAGACGAAGTAGAATCTGGGCTCGTTTCTTAAATTACCACCATATTATGGCTGGAATAAAATTAATAAGAAGTTGATTATATTTCATAAAAGTTTAAAGCTAGAAATTTTTATCCGAGTACGAAAAAGTATGACAAAACGAATTTTTTATGTGTGCACTTTGCTTTACTTTTCATAATTTCTACTTGGCTGCTACCAATTTAGGATTCAATTGATAATAGCGATAGTTTGTATTGATACTGAAAATAACATTCAATGATAGTAAATATTAATGTTACTGTCATGAAAGTGACTTTGAATTGCCACCTGAGCTGATGTTTTTGTAAAGCAAAGTTAACACTGATGGAAATTTATTTACTTATTTATTTAATCATCAACAAACTCGATTATGTTAAATAATACAAATATTATATTATGGGAGTTATTGGTACTTAAATAACCGCATTTGTTTAAGATTAAATAAATAAGTAAATCTAATACTCTCATAAGAGTATACATTCTCTTCCAAACGTCAGAGTGTGAAGTCTAGTTGAGATTCTTAATTTATCAATATTAATTTGGGATTTTTACAAAGTCTACTCTTAATTAACAACAGAGTCCATTAAAAAATGTAATAGATTATAATTTCTCACCACGAAAGTAATACTCAAAATACCTCACAATTCATCATCAGTTCTTTCGACAACAAAATCAAATGGTGATTTCCATTAATACTTGCTAATTACTCTCAATTTGCTTAATGTCTACCACCTACCATCTGGCACCTCACAACTGTGCATCCACGCGAACCGAATTTCCCTGCCAGCAATAATTGATATTGGGGCGCAATAGCTGCTGACCACCATTGTCTGCAAATTGGAGCGTGTTATTAGTTCATTTTAATTAATCCGAGCGACATACCAGAGTGGCAGTCTTGGCAATTTGTATGCAAATCAACCCAAGTCCCGCCGCCATTAACGACTATCTGAAGGCAGTTGCGAAATCCTCGACCAGCCGCCCCTCTTCACATCCGCACAAGCTAGTCCATACCTGTTCCTATCGCGTCCTGCAAGCCGACACGTTAACGGCGGCATAATAAGGATGCGCCGACGTACCGGGAGGAAATCGAGGACAATACATTGGAGCGTGTATTCAGGGCAACATTGTCCATTATCGCTTATCAGCTGGCAGGTGTCTGGGCAGGTGCAAAACGCAAGGAGCACTGCCGGCAACTCATCCAGCATGTGTGGCATGTCAATTACTGAAGTTGACAGCATGTAATAACCTCTCAACCTTCTCAACTAACGGCGCATCAAATATTTAAGCACAGTATAGGGGATATATTAACAGTAATTGTGGATGATATGAAATCTAATTGGAGATTGAAGATTCCAGCTTCATGATCACACAATATGAGGGCAGTTTGCATCGTCCCATCTGAAGTTTTCAGATGTTGGTGATATTAGTCATCATTTTGCACTCTCCCAACTCTAAATGTGATTAGTTTACCTTAAATTTTCTTAAGAGTATTAGTCTTACCAGTCTGCACTTACCACTGCAAACCCAAATTATTCCACCAACACATTACCAATAAATTCCATAAATTGTCTATTGCCAATAAACATTGAAATATAGTTAAGCTTGTTATAAACTCTTACTGCATGTCACCCAAAAGCTACCATTTTCAAACCCACTTGTTGAAAATGGCCTAGCCCACTTTAAATTCCTTATTCATCTACAATTTATACATCTTCGCTTTCCAATCGGACACCGAAACTTGCACTGCTTCCCAAAATAATCCATCCCTTCCCCATCAATTGAGTTCGCACTGATTTGTTCCAAATGGTTCTTTTTACTATCCTGCTCCAGAAACCCTCGACTTCCTTTAAGATCGTTTCCGAACATAGCATTACAAGCAAAAATACCAAATTGGTCTTGATATTCAGTTAAAGAAATATGAAAGTATTTCGGATTCATATAACCTAAAAGTTTCCTAGCTCCTAACAATGGAGGAAGAACTGGTTGCTTTGCCTTGCTGAGTTTCAGACGCTTGCAGGTTTCCAACATTTGATCGGCTTCCTGTACATCTAATAATGGCTTTACTTCTTCTATATTGGTGTCAGTGGCGGGACTAGGCCTTCTTTGATAATCTATGGTATAAACTGATTTAAATCGATTGACGTACATTTCATGGATTTTTTTCTTAGTTCCTTCATATCCTAGACCTTTGACATTGATATTGCTGTCAAGCCAGACGGCTCCTTCATCGAGGTTTTGATATTCTAGATATTTTTCTACAACTAAATGACTCGGCTTGAAAGGTTTCTTTTTATAATCAGTTTGATAGATAGTCCGAAATTCCATGGTTTTATGATACTTTTAGAATTTAGGTAGCACTAGAATTTGTCATGTTTAGTTAAAGATTAATTAAATTCAATGGATGTCATGATGATGTTGTCGTAATGATAAATGTGAAATCCCTTTGACAGTGTCAAAATTTCCCGTGAATATGGGACAACTTGCAAGTGTTTTGTCTAAGCTTACAATTATGTTACTCTCCCCACTGGCCAATCACATCATCCACACGAATGTGGTAGAATGTGAAAATCGAGAACGCCACCTGGAATATATCCAACTATGGGGCGAAACGGGACGCCATCCATTCTCCTTGGCTCTCTCCCGAATCCGCAAGAGAATGGCTATAGAAGAAGCAGATCAACAACTTGATGAATTGATCAACATCTCGAGAGACGCTTCTACCCTAGCCGAACTCGAGTATGCTCTCTGCCCATTAGACCAGAAGCAGGAGGCGATCGTAGATTACACTCTGGACAACTCCCGGAATCTCACAACCATACTTGCATGCAGATTCGGCATGAACATCACGCGTCGTGACCTGTTGACGCTGCACGCCCACAACTGGCTGGACGACGAGATCATCAATTTCTACATGGAGTTGATCATGGAGCGCAGTCAGAAGAACACGAACAAGTTCCCGCCTGTACATTGTTTCAATTCACTGTTTTACTCAAAACTGGTGAAGGATGGCCCATTTGCGACGAAGCGATGGACGAAAAACACGAATCTGTTTCACTCCGAGATGGCTTTGATTCCACTTCATATTGGACTACATTGGTGCATGGTCTGCGTGAATGTGTTGGAGCAGAAGATCGTATATTACGATAGCAGCAACCGTGGGGAGAACAATTGTTTGAATATTGTCATGGAGTATTTGTGTGCGGAGTACGAGGATAAACAAGGTGAAAAGTTGGATGTTGATAGTTGGAGGATGGAGTTTGCTAAAGGGATTCCCAGGCATACGAATGCAAGTGACTGTGGTGTGTTTACATGCGCTTTTGCAGAGTTTTTGAGTAGGAAAGCACCCTTTACGTTTACTCAGGCAGATGTGTCTTTAATTCGAAAGAAGATGGTTGTAGAGATCATGATTGGTGGGTTACTAGTACAATAGTGAATCGATAACATCTCTGATTCTTAAATCTATAAAGTGGAATAATGAAATATAAAGTATCATTGAAAAGACTGGTGTATTCAATATAATTGTAGACCTAGAGATCTTGACATAATGAAAAAATGGAATTGCGCATTAAATGATAACCTCTAGAGTAATTTATTTAAGTCTCGCTTGGATTATTGTTGCATTTTCTTGAATTTCCCATTTGCACCATGTTGCAATTCTGCAACAGCTTAATGCGCACATCGCGAGAATGAGGGGAGTCTGGAGGACCATCATTGCGAGTAGGTTAAGTTTGCACATTGGGCATTCGGCAAACATTCCGCAATTTAATTCATCTCAAATTACACTACATTCTACAATGCAATATGCATTTGTCTTCATAACCTTAATGTTTTATTTTCATTGTTTACGTCCAACTCTTGTCTCATTCACAATGCTCTTTATCTACATAATGACCATTGTTGCTTCTCTGCGAATTACATTCTCATTCTGAGATCGCGATACTCGAGACAATTGTTTGTCTTCTTTCTCATCGATACTGCCACTTTTCATTTACTCTATCATTAAGGCAACAACAACGTGGCCTGACTTTTTTCTTTTTTCAGTCACGTCTTTTTTTTTCAAACTTTTCCTTTCGGTGCTCCTCGTAGGGACGTGACATTCAAATAACGGGTGTTGTTGACTTAGTTGATTAGTTTTCCGCTTTGGACCAATCAACTAAAACTAGTGTGGCCTGAGAAAAAGAGTAAATCATCTGGGTTACATCACGGGAATAAGATCGTTATAAAATGTATATGTAAATTGGGTTGGATTTTCCTAATTTCGAATATTAAATAATCTGATTTGACATGATTCCAGCATGACACTGGAGTGGAGCAGTTCGAACACAATGAGGAAGAAGCGGAGCATGAATTTTATATGGGAGGCCATAAAACTTTGCTTTGGAGTGAAATTAAGAACTTATCTGCGCGCATTCGTTTGTTTTTCCACGCTCGACACGCGAGCTTTGCGGCGAAAATGCGAGCAGATAAGGTGGTGCTTCTTAATGCCCGATGGCGGGCCCGATTACGTCTTGTCTTGAGAATGGAACTGGGTTGCTGATTCCCAGCCTGCTAAATGCCACTTGAATTATAACTGACAAGTTACAATCAACGGGGCTTTTTTTCTTTTCGCTTTTTTCAATAGATCTTTATGATGGAAATATTGAGAGCTTGATGTCTCGCAAAGACTTAAATGCTATTGTCATGTCATTCAATAAGATGGTAAACTGGCAAATTTGGATTCAAATTTGTTGAAGAAGGTGCACGAAATTTAATTTGGGATACTATTAAATGGTCCGTTTAAGTACCTAACTTAGCATAAAGTGGGTGTTGTTCTGTTTGCAAATATAAAGGAGCAAGGGTCAACTGGAAACATTAATCAATCCTTTACACAAAATGCCAATAACTAATCTTATATTTTTTTCTTTTAGGCATACCGGAAGCAACTTATCTCCACGTCCTGAAACGTTTCCCCACTGTAATAGACCCACGACTAAGCAATGAGGTGCACTCAACTGCGCGCCACTCCAACAACATCGACAACTGCTCTCTGGTGAAGAAAGTTTGGTCTCCATGCGAATGTCACCTTGAACTTTGCATTGGCTGGTATCCTTGTGGTCTAAAGTACTGCAAAGGAAAGGGCGATAACAAGAATACGGCGATGACGTATCGATGCGGTATCAAAACCTGTCGCAAATGTCACCTTTTCTCCTACTACGTCCCGCAGAAGCAGATCTGCCTCTGGGACGAATGACAAAGGGCAGCGACGACTCCGTACTGGGACGATTGAATACCTCCTTTCGGCGTCTTGTGCCTGTTGCCTTATAAAACTCTATTAACATAACACGCAGTAAAGAATTCTTGCTGATTTTCCCAAGATGATGGCGAGCATTTTATATGCGATGAAGAGGAAATGAAGCAAAATGGAAACGAACCTTTTAAAATACTGGACCAACATGCCTTAGATGTAAAGAACCTTACTTTTAGTCTCAAGAGAACAAGTTACACTTATTCATTTGTAATGTTAATTTAAGTCAAAGCAATTTTTGCTTACTATAATTTAGGATAATTCAAAATACTTGTATAAAAATATAATTTCTACTTTCAATACTTTTTTCAAACGAATATTTTAGATAAACATTTTCATTTCCATTACTCACATATTGTAATATAGCATAGATTAAGTGCTATTTTATACAATTCATCTTCATGACAAGCAAAACGATTGTGCAAAAGATGTAAATTGCGATACAGAGATAATTTTTTTAGAAATTTCTAGCCTCATGTACATAATAAACGTCGCCCTTTATCGTTAAATTATACACTTAGCAGAGCCAACAGCAGAACAATGTTTGAAAGTAAATAACTAACAGTGTTATATCTATAACCAGAGTTGTACATTGTCAATTCAGTATGTCAGAGATCTCTAGCATTTATTTAAATCCAACAGAGTCAAAATAACAGATGATAAGCGAAGGAAATTAATGGAATTAAGTAAGAAAACAAATGGATATTGTATATGTTTGTAAGAAAATATACAGATATAATTGGTACATTAAACTATATGGACGAGCGTTGAAATATCCTAGATGTTGAAATAGTTATGCAAAGTAGGAATAAAATTAGACTCAAATATTTATTTCTAATTCAAGCTGAGATGCAGGGACAAGAAGGTATTGACTTTTTTCAAGTTTTCTTTTCGTAAAACTTGCCTTTATAAGTGTAGTTGTACTTTCAGGCTCTAGATTACGCTGCCTGTATCAAAATGAAGAAAATGCAGGAAAATCAGAACAACCACTTGTTGATACATAATTTGTTTTTATAATGAATGTCTACATTTAAAGTACCATGTAAATTGGGTGGTGTTAAATAAATGTTTTAAAAGAATTTTATGTTTACGACATTTATTTGGCAATTATTAGAAACCAAGCAAGCAGTTTTCAACAACCTAAGCAGTATATCAATAAATTACATTTATCCAGTTTAGGATTTATTTTGCACACTAATTCCTTCAATTGGTAGCAATAAAGCACTCTTAAATGTAAACTATGCTTTTCTACTATTTCGTACGATAATAATGGCATTAATGACTCAGGGAATGGAGAGGAGTCTCACCCCATTTGAAGTCCTCCTGATATGTATAATAAATCAGCCAGTAAATTACATTCAAAATAGTAAACGACAACGGAAATAGGATCCTAGCTGCTTGGTCAATATAAGACACACTGTTGATGTGACGAGCACCATGGTCATTCCCACTTCCACCTGCTGCTTCACGTTGACGTTGTTTTCTGAATTTATCGTCCCCTTTGAGACAATACCAGAACTGACGCCATTTTGGAAGTTTGTACTCGGTTTGAGTTTGGCGTTCCATCGTAAGGCGTACCGAGTGAGGTGGTGTGTTACTAGCGTTGGTTAGGGATGCCCTACGATCAATGTGTAGACCAACATTTAATCCAGGATTCTATAAATTTAACAAATAGAATTGTACTCTGAAAGCAATAGAAAGAAGGAAGTAATAGTTACATTATATATAGGACATATTGAAGAATTCCTTCTTCTTCCTAAATTATTTCCATTGCTAATACCAATGACAGTATTATCCACCAAATCCATTGGATTTCTGATAACAACCTCCTCATGGATATCCATACAATCAACCCACTCATCCTCGTCAACTGGAATCTCCCCACTTCCAACTTTAGTAAAGTAATGCACTCCAGCGAACTCTAAAAGAGTCGCAATGCAATAGAAGAAACAGGACAAGAGGAACCAATCCAGGGCAGTAGCATAGCGCACCTTGGGCAAATCTGTGCGAGAATCTAAGCTAATAGTAGACAATGTCAGCACTGTTGTAATTCCCAATCCAACACGATCACTCGTTGCCTCACGATGAATCCAGAAGGATACCCAGGACAGCACCACAATCAGTATGCAAGGCACGTAGACTTGTATCAAGAAATATCCAGTATGACGTTGGAGGTTGAAAGATACTTGCAATACTGAGAAATCTCCTTTCAAAAAGAATACAGGCTATTAAATAAATAATATGTTATAAAGAATAAACTTATCTATGACTCGGTACGTGTGAATAATTTCAGTTATTAAATCAACGATTACAAACGCAAAATGGTTTCCATTCGTGTAAAATGAGATAAAACCATTACTTCCACAACTTGCGTTACCTTCACGTCGACGGAACGTGAAATTCCGGTAGGGGAAACTCATCAGATCAAACTGGGAGAGGGTCATGCCTGGGATGAAGCTGACACTGGCATCGTCCAACCATTGGTAGACCAATTTGTTAGAAGTGTACGCGTCTAAATAAATCATCAACAAATTAATACCAGCAGCAGGAATATATTGTATTAATAGGAAACCTAATAATAGTTGATTAATATGATACAGGGTCTTTTATTTGACGGTACGTTTATATAACTAAGGGTAACTTAATTATTTTATTATACGAAACCATAGAGTTAATTTGGTTGACTCACAGCTCCCGAGGATCAATGGGCAGGACTGTCGGTCCATGGGAAATGTGCGCAACTCCATCGGGCATTTCGCCTTAATCGTTAGCCTGCAAGGGATGAAAATTGTTAATGAATGTGCGTATTAATGAGGCCGCATTAATTATACACCTGAAGCGTAATACACAACCATTTTTAATTTTGCATTATAAATAGTACTACAAGGAGAACTTCAATCTGTTCAGTGGTACTTTATTGCAACTGAGATTAAAATTTTAATCTTTGTCATTCCACAAGAGAAATCCTCTTAAAAGACATCAAAATAATTTTGTGTCACTTCCAACATTTTTAGAGAATACAAAAAGAATATATGCTGGTTTTTGTTGTAACATTAAGATGATTCTTACCGCATTGAATACAAAATGTCACCATCTTGGCTGATTCTTAATAACTTGTTTGGCACGGTGATGGTGTGCACGTAGGAGTTTTTCCCATTATAGAAGTACGTGTCAGGTCGCCAGATACGTTCCAACATCTTGATAGAGAGTGAAAGGGATTTGATGGGACCGAGGAAGGACAATCGACGATCACGCCAGTACTGCCGAAAATAGCAATCCATCGAGTATTCCTAGAAATTAAATCATTGCCATTGTACAAATAATATGTATAGTTAATTTCAAATTGAAAACTTTAAAATAATAATTAAATATTATTATATTATTCATATGCTTAGGTTTACAATGAGGACTAGTTAGGTTAATTTTGGCTCAAATCAAGTCTACTTTCTTTACCTTTTTAATAAAAACGACTAATACAATTTACAGAATAACCTAACATGCCTAAAAGAAGAAAGAAATGATATAACCTAAAAAATCTTTAAAATATTTCCTCTTTGAATATATTTAAAATATTAAAATAACTAATAAAATATCCAATTGTGTTCTAAATTACAACGAAATTTGATACCAATTTGTATTTGATGGCATCGGAATTTATTGCATTTTCACTCACCATATCCAGCTCGGAAACAGGGCCCATACTGCGAATTAAAATGTTCGTCTTCACCACAGTGGGTTTATCTGGAATTACCACAATTATTCAGCGTGTATCTGAGCTGTATTGGCCCATACCATTCGTGTCCGAAAACCGGGCGCATTTATTTTGATGTGCACATTCATTGACGTTGAAATGGGTTTCGTAAACATTGAAATTCCGATGAATTTATTGCTCGTGTTATTCTCATTAATCATGTCGATTTTCGTTAACTGCATTATGTTTGTATACTGTTTTATTCTATATCATTATTGCTATAGTGGTCGAGCGAAATGGTCAGGAGTTGGAGACAAGCAAAGCTGTCAGGAGTAAATAATAGGGAATAGTCAAAGTTCTGAAACGTAGCGCAGAGTATAGGTGTGGATAAGTGGATTTGGTTGTAATGAGTGAGTGAGTCATATGGTCTGAAGAAAAATTGAATACAGTTTGATTGATTTTAAAAGCTGTAGCTTCATACATTGAGGAATGCAAAGGAAAGTATTCGGACACTGAAAAACTTTTTAAAGAAATTGCCGAAAGCTAATTAATAATTGGAAAATGTTAAGCTTTGTATTGCTTCAAATTTCAGAATATTCCACATTTGTTTCAACCTGCTTTGTTTGGCACATCAACTAATTCAATTGTGCTCATTATTTCATCTTTTCCAAATACGATAGCATTATAAATGGAATTCTGCATTTCATGCGATTAACAGATTAAGTTTCCTTCACTATACCAACGTGGAATAGTTAAGTCCAAATCGCAATAAATCAAGTAATAAAATTTGCATGATGTGCATGCCCTTGTTAAGAATGCGTCGAATGCGGCTGCCAACAAATCCGAAGCAAGATGCGCTGCCACTTTGATCTTTTGCAGGCCTCTGCGACATGATAGTTACATTACCTGCATTCGGCGTCTACGTAATAGTGGGTCAAAATATCTAGCGTGCAGACATGCCAGGCGGCGGCGGCGGCGACGACGGCGGCTGACAATACGCGCGCACAAGTTTAAACGCCATTCCGCGCATTTTCCGTGAATTCATTGGGATTCTTTAGTTGGGGAAAATTTAATCAGAATTCATTGTACGCAGTATATAATTTTAGTTAATTACTATTGGAAAATAATTTCAGGAAGAAATAATTTAATTTAAACATTTTTTGGTGGCATTTTTGCAGTTTCATTTCACAAAGACATAATACAATACTAAAAGTATATTATACAGAAAAAAATAAAACGTTGCATAATTATTCAGTAATAATCTTTAAAAGGCAGAGGTAAAGGCAACTGTAATGCTTTATGCGTGACAGCTGTCATTATAAAGTCATACGATGTCAAAAACATAGATTTGGTTTACTGTACAAAAAACTCGATAATTCTTAAACAAAGAAAGCTATTTGAGTTTTGTAAAAACAAGCAAAAGATAGATAGATTTAAGAGTGACTCAATGATTACTTTACAATATTACAACTTTAATATAGTTTAAGTCAGAAAATAAATTTTTACAT